>JZLH01S0024957.1:26655-37736 GCA_001188425.1 Eucidaris tribuloides | reverse complement strand
TGTGTCGAGCCTTTTCGAACAATCGCATATTGAGAAACTTTTGGAGGGCAGTATCAACTTCTAACAGCTATTTACTTTGCATACATGTAAATATGTTGAATGTGTTGTGCACAAAAGTTGTAGACAAGAGTACACCCTTTCTAACAACGTATTTTTTCCAGCATAGCTAAGACTTCTGAAGGTAGAACGAATTTTGTTAATTGATAAATTGGGGCTGGAACTTTGGAAACAAAAGATAGCCACAAATGCATAGAGCATGTGCATGTTTTTTTTTCCCATTTCACAAAGAAGTCTGTCATAAACTCTCAAATTTGTAGGAAATTATTTAACACAAAGATTCAGTTTTTATGTATGATTTATTAAAGACTGTCCCCCTATAATACAAAAATAAAGGAACACGTTATATTACTGTAATAATTTTATATAATTGATAATTGGCACTTACTTAAGAGGTGGAATCTGTGGCGCAAACTTACACCAGTTACACGTTAAAGGTAAATGACATGATTGGTGGTAGTCCTCAACTTGGGCTGAAACTACTCTAGAATCAAGTAAACTATGCAAGGATTCTCATGTGAAAATCTTGTAGTCAAACGTTGACTCATTCTAAAATAAACACGGAAACCTGCTGTGTGGCTCTCTATGGGGCTTATTTTTATCGTCCCCGGACAAAATCAAGATACTCCTATGTTTATGCTTGATTTTCCTTAAGTAAACAAATTACAGACAAATCCTCCCAGGTGGGAGATCCACTCCTGCTAGTGTATAGTTGGTATATATTTCAACTCATTTGGTTCTTGAGGCATTTTCAAGTGTTCCCAATCATGTCGCTAACCTTTAATGGTTGTGTAAATATGCTGGTATGTGGAAGAAAATACCATTTAAGGTGTCTAGTTGGGTAAATCGAGTGTGTCGGGCACCTATTGATTCAAATGAGAATATCTCCGGAACCATACAAGCTACCCCCTACAAACCATATGCCATTGGAAAGCTTAGACTTCAAGGAATATGAAAATAACAATATCTTATCTAAACAAGTGAAGACAAAAGTGTAATAAAACCTTTTTATAAGAAAATCAAAAAATGAAGATTTCAAATGTTCATGTTCCAAACCTAAGTCATCAGAAGTGAGAAGGTGTATTCCTTATTGACCTTAAAGTAAGAGAGTTATGAACATGAAGCTACATTTTAATGATCCCTTTTCCAAATATTCTGCTTTCTTGATGTTGAAACACTATTCCTTTAATAAACCCCAGAAAATTACACACATGAACTGAAATTGTTCTGTTGATACTACAGGTATCCCTTAAACTCATCATTAATCTGTTCCTTACAACAAGACGAACATCCCGTGAAAATTTCATCAAATTTGAATAAAAACTTTTTGAGTTTTAGCATTTTTTTTGTCTGAAAAACGTTAATGTTGGTAAAATGGGATTTAATGTGAATCCTATATTTCAACACATACAGAACTTGTCATATTCGCGTACATGATATAGGGCCTATATATACGATTCTGATTTTGGAAGAAGCTTTTTTTCAGAGTATTTTAGGGTCGACGTCAACTAATTATACCTTAATTAAGTACAGAAGTAATCATCCGTACCCCATAAAGTAGGTATGTTCTGACAGCTTACACTTCACAGATTATTTCAAAATGAAAATAACAATTTTGATATAAAAAAATAATTTTTCCCCAACTAGCCACCTTAATAACCTTCAGAAAATTAAATTTCCGTCTCATCTATTTATTCGGTGTATTGCTTCTGATTAATATTGCAGAGACAATAAATGGAAAGTGAAATAGACTGGAAAGGTTGCTTGTAGGTTCCTACACTAATATCAGATAAACCTTGCGATAAAGTTGGTGTGGGATTACAGAAAAAAAAATCAGTAAAAACTTTCCTTAAATGAAACAACGATGTTTTAATTTTTAAATGATATTTTGTCAAGGGCATGTAAAGAAAACATTTCATGAGTTATCAGACAATACATTTCAAACTGAGCATGAATCCGAATCTTAATTAGCTGTGTATCTGCCTTCTCCGTCATTCTTGACTTTTAATTGAGATGACTCGAACACACTATATAACCGTTTCACCATGAAGAATTACTGGCGTAATATATGTCACAAATTATGAATAGCTCGTAACTAGGCCAGTGGAACTGGTGACGCGTTTCAGATATTGCATTTTAATTACTTCTGGATAATGGTTATTTAAGTTTCTAATAAATGCATTCTGTTGACCACTACAAACAGTGTGTGTTACATATGACCTTGGTGTCTGTGTGTGTGGTGGATGTGAGAGTGTGTGTGTGTGTGTGTGCGCGCGCGTGTGTGTGGGGTATGTGTGTGTGTGTGTGTGTGTGTGTGTGTGTGTGTGTGTGTGTGTGTGTGTGTGTGTGTGTGTGTGTGTGTGTGTGTGTGTGTGTGTGTGTGTGTGTGTGTGTGTGTGTATGAGTTGTGTCTCTGTGGGTGTTTTGTGCATGTGTGTTTGTGTGTGCATACGCGCGCGTCTGTGTATGTGTGTTTGGATGTGTGTTAGTATTTAGATAATAATGATTAATTAAGTTTGTAATGGCGCTTAACACAACTATTTCTTAGCGCCCATAAAATAATAATAGATACATTTACACAGTGCAGATTGTACATTAATATATTCTTAAATTGCGCACCACAAATACTCATAATAAACAAAATAAAGTTTAGAAGTACCCCCATAATTCCCAGCTTCACCAGGGTTTCTGTTTTTATTTTTGTTTTTTTGTGAGAGTCAATAACTGTAAATCATTGCTCAATTTCAAGACATTTTGGGATGAGGTCAGTCAAATATTATATTTCCACTCACAAACACAAGAACAATGTTATTGAGACACGTATAAATAAAGCATGGTAACATCGTTATTAGTTATCCGTATGTCATGGCCAATTCAGTCAATATTACAGACAATGGAATGTCATTCGTATCATGCATTTAGGTCTGTTTTCCTCACGACTTCATGATAAAATGGTATTGGGGTCATTGACGTAAACTGCCATTCAAGATATCGGTCTACATGTACATTGTGGAAGCCCCATTTAAAACAATGCCAAACTACAATATCTAACCTACATGGTATTGTTTGAATAGATAAATAAACATCTTAAAATACAAACTTTAAACAGTTATGTTGTCACAAACCAAAATTATTAAATGGATACACATATATATATAACTCTTTTAAACGGAACCATTATTTACGAGACATATAATGTTTCAAAATACTTTGATAGCGCTTTTATACTCAAAATGAAATAAGAAAAATACTTGCAAGAAGAGATGATAGTCTTAAGGTTGGATTCAACCATTAAATCCACAGTCACGGAGCAGGCGTGTATTTATTATGCTCCCTACTTTCATTCTTATGCACTTAGCAGCTCGATCTGACCCCCCCCACACAATATATATAATATTATTATATATATATATATATAATAATTATACAGTGTGTCCCAGAAAAAAGGAAACGAGATTGATGAAGATAATTTTTATATGTTAATAACAAATATGACCCCCAAATCGTACATAGTTGGAAAGCATATTTCTCTTCTTTAATTTAATACAGTCACAGTGATTTTCCATTCACGCAGACTGAGTAGACAATTAGAAGGGACACAGGTATAAAATCATTTGCACGAAGCAATTTGAAATTCAAACTGTCACGCTTGAATGTATTCAGAATTATTCTCGTATTGAAGGATCCATTAAAGCTATCTTATCTTCTTTTGGATGATACCTCATTTATGAAAAATGAGCGATGCCATGAGTGAGAAGAAATTTGAAATAATGCTTGTTTTCAGAAATGTTCCAAAAAGCGGTTCATTAACTCTGCTTTCTGGATTTGGCAGCCAGCAACCAAGAAATTACCTCGCTAACAAGATTCTGAGCTATTGTTTGTGCCCGAAGCAAATATTGTGTGAAGCAGCTGTGCGTGAACCTTTTGTTAGCCGACCCTCATAAGCTAAAAAATACATTCTTTCTGAAACTCACGCTAAAACAGACATGTGTTAGTTTACTTGTTCTACGTCATACGTTATTCATCTTTTAGCATGAGGTGTCAGATAAAAGAAGAAATATTGAATTTTTTATGTCATGCTTTTATTTTTAAAATAATTACATTTACTTCTGAAAATGCCACCAAACATGGAATTTGTGCGTGCAAATGAATTTTGGTAGCATCAATATTCATTGTTTAAGTCAATCATGCATGAGCAATGAATAATATGTTGTGTATCAAATGAAAGAAGAGAAACACAGCTTTACAAACATACCTAATTTGTCTAAGATATTGTTTATTATGATAGAATACTTTTGCCATGAAATCCGGTTTCCTTTTTTCTGGGACACACTGTATATATATATATATATAAAAATTTAAATTTAAAAATACAGGGGCATCGAAGGGGGGGGGTATCAATGATCTTTTATAACTCTGAACGTTGCGAGTAGTGTTGACTGTGGAAAAAAAATAGCGGAGATATAATAGATAACAAAAACTGCATTTTTGTTTATAGAAATAATATTATACATAATGTACAGATGCAGACAAACAAACAGGCAAGCATAATACACAAGCATATACATCTATTAGTAAGTGGACATAATCGCGTGTAACTATAGCAGGAGATTGACTGAGTCAACGCTATATCGTGACTTACCTTGAAACAATGAATTGATATGACTTACTGCATGGGTTTTCTTTCATTACATAGATAAAAATGAATAAATATAATGTATAATAACGTTGAGGCCAAACTCGGTCAAAATAATAGCCACGTATGAATACATGTTCGAACTATTGATCCCCAAATCGATCTGTCATTCATTACAGACGTAAAGATGAAAAATTCATTAATATACTGCTCGATGTTTACTCGTTCCTCTGGTAACGGTGCATCAACAAGTCGTCAATGATGCGAAATGCATTTATTAGACTCAGCCTCAGTTCTCCTTGCCCTCACGTCCTGTCGATCGATACCTATGTAGTAACGTGTAAATACTAATACGGGGATAAATGTATGGCAACGTTTGGATGCATCTCAGATTGCGAGCAAAACATTCAATTCATTCAGTTGGGAATCAATTTTACACGCTCCAAATAAATAAGTACATTATAATCATGCATGCTCTGTTACTTTGTCAATGCCGCATGACAGATAGATCAAAAGTGATGACAAGAGAAAGAGAAATTCGAAAAAATTCTCTGTGATTTGGATCCTCTTGCTCCATTCCCAAAACAGTCAACAAGTTCACGTTTTTGTAGTCGTTTCCTTCGTAAACCCTATTGGCCCAATATTTTATATAAAGAAACTATATGTTATACATATAATGTGTACATGTATTTACATCTCTATCTATATATTTATTTATTTATCTATCTATCTATCTATCTATCCAACTATCTATCCATCTATCTATCTATCTATCTATCTATTTATCTATCTATTTATCTATCTATCGATCTATTTATCTATCAATCTATTTATCTATCTATCTGTCCATCTATCTGTTTATCTATCTATCTATCCATCTATCTGTCTATCTATCTATCTATTTATCTATCTTTTATCTATCTATCTATCTGTCCATCGATCGATCGATCAATCAATCTATCTATCTATCAATCTATTTATCTATCTATCTATTTACCTGTCTATCTATATTTCTATCTATATACCTATTTACCGATCTATCTGTTTAATTATCTATTTATTTATTTATTTATTTATTTATTTATTTATTTATTTATTTATTTATTTATTTATTTATTTATTTATCTCTCCATTTATTTATTTATTTATCTCTCCATTTAATCTATCTATCTATCAACATATCTTTCTTTCTACCGGTTCTATCTATATCTATCTATCCGTCTGTCTGCCTGTCTATTTATCTATCTATCTATCTATCTATCTATCTATCTATCTATCTATCTATCTATCTATCTATCTTTCTATCTTTCTATCTATCTATCAGTAGCGTAGCCTAGCTTTTTGCCGATGGGGGGGGGGGCAAGGCACCCGAATGTACCGACAAACTCCCGACGTACCGACAGTTTAAAAGTTAGATGTTCATTGATTGCACGTCAAAAACATCTATATAACAACCAGCTGAAATCATATCCAATGTGAATAATATAAATAAACACCTCTCATAGCAGACTTGGGTAAAATATTTGAGTTTGGTGAAAATCTGGACGGTTAACTTCATCCTTTTTTTCCAAATGACTGGCAGCAAATTTCAAAAAATCCGCGACGGTCACACGCTGCACGTGACCGTTCGACGTCAAACGTGCACGTGCCGTTCCAAAATAGTCCGATCAGCCGTTAGCCAAAGGTCGCGCAGGGGATAGCCGTTAACCAATCAGAGGTCTGCGCTGGTCTTGCTACGGTGCACAGTAACCGCGATTCGCAGTTTGAGCAAAATTGAAACTGACAGAAAGAAAAACATTCTGGTAACATGTCGTTATTAGTTTTTCTCATAAAACAACAAATTCATGACGTATGGATCTCAGACTTTCAACACACCATTTGTAAGTACTAAACTACCGTTTGGTATTGATAATGAAGGGAAGTAATGGACTTGCACATCCCTGACACAATCTTTAATGATTTACGATGACAGTGAATAATACACAGGGGCGGGTCTAGCTTTTTGGTAAGGTTTGTTTTGAGTGAATGGTAATGGGAGAAAATTTTAAAAATTACCTATGTTTGCGCGCGAAGCGCGCCGAAAATTTTAGAATTGTCTATGTGTGCGCGCGAAGCGCGCCGAAAATTTTCAAAATGTGTATGTTTTCGCACGAAGCGCGACGTAATTTGAAAACTGTATATGTATATGTGAGAATTTTGTATGAACATTGAGTTTGTTTGATATTGTTTTTTAAACAAATTTTGCAATAGGCTCATTTTGGTTTTCCTGACATCTACTAACAATAAGATCATACGAATTTTTCACTTGGCAACTCAAAGGGGGGGGGGGGGGTCACTAGCGTAGCCAAAGGGGGGGGGGCAGGGGGGGCAGTTGCCCCCCCCCGAATAACTGCTTTTTCGGAATTTTGTCGGTACACGAAGAACTCCGTCGGTACATGCGGACCGACAAAAAATAATTTTATACCGACGAAATATCTTATAAACCGACAAAAATATTGAAAGAAATTACATTTTTCAAATGTAAAAATCATTTTTTTTTCAAGCTCGCTTGCTCCGCTCGCTCGCATAAGTGATTTTCTTCATGTCAGGTGTTTTTCGGTAACCAGGCAAACCGCCTTGTCATGCATACTATGATTGATGACATTTGGAACATTAGCGGTATAGTACAGTCAACTTGAGTCAAGTGTACTACACAGACAACGTTCCAAATCAACCGACCCGAACATCATGTTGTACCGACAAAATGTTTACAGGCCTACAACATTAAACTGTTGAAAGATTCAACATTTCAGCAACGTGTACATATAGGAAAAAATCTTGGGAAAAAAGAATAGAACGCTATTTGATACCGGGGCACACTAGCTCCACCATGTGAAGTGGATGGAAAAATATTTTGCCCTTCGGCCCGTTCCTCGTTCACCAGCCAAATCAAAAGCCACAAATTGCCTTTAATTTGCCCACACGTTCCTATTCTCATAGACTTCGAAAAATGTCTTCCCAAGCAATGTTGAATACAAAATTTGTTGCATGATTATACTTGTGTGTTCCTATTAAATTACAGTACAGCTGAGTGCTGATATAAATAATATCAGAACATCAGGAGGCTTTGTTACGATTGTAGAAATATAACTTTCAACTTTCTTTGACTTGAAAATCTATTGATGTCTAAAGCGCTCGTTCGCTTCGCTCACTCGCGCATACATTACCATTATTAGTAGAAGAAGCATATTCGTCCTAAGGAAACGTTTTTAAAACGTTTGAAAACGTTTCCTTCGGACGAAAACGCATCGGACCTGTCTAAAACGCAGAGAAAACGTATTCTGGACGTTTCGTGTTTGCTGGGATTACTTCTTATAGTTGTATCAGTAGCGGATCTACAAGGGTGGGGGTTAGGGGGTTTAACCCCCCCCCCCCTTGGGCTGCCAAGTGAAGAATTTGTGTGGTCTTATTATGTTAGTAGATGTCAGGAAAACCAAAACGTATTACAAAATTTGTTTAAAAAAATAGTGCAAAACAAATTTTCATACACAATTCTCAAATTTTTGGCGCAAACATATACAGTTTTTAAATAATTATCAGGGCGGTCTTCGCGTCTTAAACATACGCATTTTTTAAATTTTCACTGCCCGCTATTGCCACGCCAAACTACACAATTCTAAATTTTCGGCGCGCTTCGCGCCGCAACAAGAACTTACATAATTCGAAAATTTTCGGCGCCGCTTCAGCGCGCAACATGCATTTTTTATTTCTACCATCACCATTTCGCTACAAAAAACCTTTACCAAAAAAGCTAGGATCCGCCCCTGTGTATTAATTATTTCACTATTATCGCTAAAATCATTTAACTATTACTATTACAAACATGAAATATGTCGGATACGTCGGCGAGATTTGTCGGTTACTATTCGGGTGCCTTTGCCCCCCAATGGCCAAAAAGCTGGTACGCTTACTGGGGGGGGGCGGCGTAACACCTCCTACGGCCACCCCTCGCTACTGATACAAATATAAGACTGTTCTTCTACTAATAATGCGTAATTGTATGCCACGAGCTAGTGAGCGAAGCGAGACGACCGCTTCAGACATTATAGATTTTCAAGTCAAAAGAAGTTGAATTTCACAACGTAACGAAGCCTTCTGATTGTTTCTTGATATTATTGATGTCAGCACTCAGCAGCGACTCTAATTAAATAGGAACACCGCAAGTATAATCATGCAACAGTTTTAGTTATTCAACATATTGCTGGGAAGAACATTTTGTGGGCTTTTGATTTGGCTGTGCAGACGAGGAACGGGCCGAAGGGCAAATATTTCCATCCACATATACATGGTGGAGCTATTAGTGTGACCCGGTATCAAAATAGCGTTCTATTCTCTTTTACCAAGATGTTTTCCAATGTACACGTTGCTGAAAATGTGAATCTTTTAACTTGTTGTAATGTTGCAGGCCTGTAAACATGTTTGGTCGGTACATGCATTATTGCTCGGGTCGGTGTTGATTTGGAACGTCTTTATCGATGTAGGCCTATATACATTTGACTCAAGTTGGACTGTTACAAGTGTTAATCAATCATAGTACTCATGACTAAAGACGCGTTTGCCTGGTTACCGAAAAAACTCCTGACATAAAGAAAATCACTTATGCGCGCCGAACGGAGCCGAGCGAGCTGACAAAAAAAGATTATTTACATATTAAACAAATGCAATTTTTCAATATTTCTGTTTTTCTTTTGAGATATTTTCGTCGGTTTACAAAATTATTTTTTGTCGGTCCGCGTGTACCGACGGAGTCCTTTCGGTAACCGACGAATTCCGAAAAAGCATTATGGGGGGGGGGCAACTGCCCCTCTCTGCCCTCCCTTTGGCTACGCTAATGCTAATCTTATCTATTTCTATACTATTATCTATCTATCTATCATTATCTATCTATCTAATCTATCTATCCTATCTATCTACTCTATCTATCTATCTATCTTATCTACTTTTCTATTACATTTACTATTTATCAGTCGTATCCATCCATCCCTCCCTCGAGGGCATTCAAAGTCCTTTTCTGAGAGATGACATACCGTCTTCATAATCTTCACATGCGACCATATATTTACTTAAATTTTGTGAACTGCGTCTCGTAATTTAGTGAATTCTGACATAAGATTAGTAATATTTCTTTTAATGAATGATATGATGTTGGTTTTCTAACTTTGATAAGTAAAATTATCTATGTTTATTGCCACTGCTTTCATCACGATCAGATTCAGATTCAGAATTCATTTATTGTCATGTAAACATAAATTTGAATATGTCAGATCTGACATAAGTGATGATACATAAAACCACACATGTCTAAGAAAAAAAATATCAATTTATACTTAAAATTACTGCCCAAATGATATACACAAAAACTTTCAAGTACACAGAATACATTCATCCTTAAAATACACATGACATGTCAGAACTAATTCTTAATTCGAAATTCGCACACCATAGGAAAATATGCTCCTTTCTTAAATATAAGAACAACGAGTATATGGGAAAATCATACGCGAAACAACATTTCAACGTGTATTTCTTTTGTAAACAAATAATACAAGCTTCATATACTTTCTCTTTGTTTCGCTCGAGTGGTCGGTTACATAGCGAGATGCTGGTACTTTCAAGTCTTTTAGTGGGATCGTTCAGGATGTAATGGACAAAATTTGATTGTAGCATCACAAACTTCACCAACACTACATTTTGGGGCGAGGCATCACCTTCTCCCGCTGGCCTTCTGCAATGCTAATGACCTATCGTGAAATTGTGTTATACTCTTGAGTGCAAATTACTACCTTACAACTGTACATACCATGTAATGTGTATGTTCGTGTAGCGTGTACGATGTAACATATATACAGGGAAAGAGAAATGCGTTACATTACATACACCGATTTCACCGCATAGATTGATGGCACCAAAAGGATTTGTCATTGTCTGAAATTATAATCATTGATTTAGTCTCACTTCTTCATAATCTTGTCGTTTTAATAATTTACAGGCGCTGTAGGTTAACAAAATGAGCTAACTAGCACCATTACACATCCACAGGATGCATTACGTCAGTTTTTAGGTAGTGATATTGGTTTTAAAAAGAGAGAAAATCTGATTGATAGAGAGATCGAGTGGTGTTTACGATATTCATAACAACACTGTGACTGATGTGTTTCGCAACATGTTTGAGTAAATTACATTTCAAATAAGTCGTCTAACGTTTTCCTTTTAAAAAAAGATCTAAATATGGTGGATTAAGAAAGCAAAACAATATTGATTATTAAACGTTGTATTAGTGACCGTATATTAACCCTTATTTGCTAGAATAACAAAATTTACACTGAATCAAATAGAATATTCTCTCTCT
>JZLH01S0024944.1:75098-94124 GCA_001188425.1 Eucidaris tribuloides | reverse complement strand
TTTGCAGAGGCATCAGGCACAAATAGTATTGTACATGTATAGCAAATTAAATTACTACAGGGGTGTTGGTTCCCTTTAAGTATATCATAATAAATATGAGCATGGTATAAATACGATGTAAATGAAATCTTATGATCCCCAGAAAAACATTCGTTATAATGCTTTTATCTCCCCTTACATTATAATAATAAGCCAAATAAAAAAAACAAATCTCCGATCAAATCAAGTGTAGATTAATATCTGCTAATGGTATTACCATGGTATTGTACCATTGAAATACCACCGATGGATTTTGTACCATCGTTACCGTAAGTAGCGTGGTAATACCATGGTAGTACCATGGAAATACCATGGTAATACCATAGAGGTAACGGTAACTTGTTAGCTCATGAATATTCATGAGCATATAGCTAACACGGGGAAAAATCATATTTATCTCATTATTTGACTTGTGTTTCATGAGATTAAGTAATATTGTAATTGTAAATAATTTCAGCAGCTGTAATTTGCATGAAATGGGCTCATTTTAAGAATGCATCATCTCCGATGGATTGAAGTGTACCATCAAAGTACCATGGTAATTAGTACCATCAAAGTACCTTCCTATGGAAATTTCGTCACGGTACTACCATGTTACTTACCGTGACGAAATTTCAATAGGAAGGTACTTTGATGGTACTAATTACCATGGCACTTTGATGGTACTTTTTTAAAAGGGCCCAGTCAAACTGTCTACAACGTGAATATGTAGCTACTGACTTTACAGCGATTGAAATGGCTTAATTTAGCAGACAGCAGCTGTTCGCATATGGGCCTTCATTCATTTACCCCGGATTATAATCGGGACTTATTCTAATTCGTATACTTAAAACCTGGACAATACAGCGGGACTATTACTCTACAAACTCCAGCTTTGTTTATTCATTGTGTAACGATCTGACTCTTTTATCTCCCATCGCTGGAATTATTAACTTAATTCATCATGCTCTGTGACCACGAGAAGGCGAGGGGCGTCTGTTGGGTGTCACTAGACCATTTTGAATTGGGGGGGGGGGGTGTACATGGTCAATATTTGCCGAGTGGAAAAAATTAAAATGCTGACTGATGTAACGGTTGTTCAAAGCGGAGACATATATAAAGCAGAGATATAATATGTGACCCGTCACGCCAAAAGGAGCCACAAGTCGATTTTTGGGCCGAGTTGTTTTTTGCCATATTCGTTTTCTCCATATTCCAAGCTTTATTTTGGTATACTGCATGTTGCACAAAAATAAGTATACCCGGAGAAATTCTACTTCAAACAAGAAGCATTTACGGTGTCACGAAAATCTACTTTTCGAGAAAACCGCTGTCAAAGTGCAGCGTCCGTTCAAAATGCGAACCGCGATCGCACTGAAATTCTGATAAAACCGAGGGTAAACACATTATTCTTGAAATTTTGCATTTGAAATTTTGCATTATAGGTTCGTAGAAAGTGCTACTTTAAGTTTGAACGAATTTGGTACGATTTTAATGCTCGTTGGTGTTTACCAAAAATACATTGGGTTCTTAACCATCTGCGTTATTTCCGCTCGTTGCATGTAACTTGCGAGGCGGGTCACAGGTGATCATGGACGCCAGACACTTGGGGGGTCTTATGGTGAGAGATTTGACACAATAAATTTCCACAAGTAGTAATTGCTTGTAAGTCGACTATTCATACTAATTTGCAAAGTTCGGGATTAAATAAACTGAGATTCTCAAGGGACACAATAACTTCTTATTGTCTTCTATATTGCTAATTAATTGATGAATAACTGGGCCAGCAGTCCAGAGTACGCGCGAGAATTAGGGCCCCCCTATAATTAACACGCCGACAGACATGACAGGGGCCCGCTTTGCATAGTTATGATTCTGTCCTCTTTGACGGCCCCACGCGTTTAAGTGCCTATTCAACTAGATTGAGCCAGCTTTTATGCATCCGTAACAAAAGAACAAAAGAACCTGTGAAAGTTAAATGACTGTGCACAAACTTGGTGTACTAGTGGGGATTACAAATTACATAGATAATGAAAAATGCATGTCTTAACTCTAAACCCACCAGGTTACAAATTCTCTGCATGGCGCAGCAAATACCTTCTCACACTGCATCGGCATTTCTACTTACTCTGTTGATTTAATATTGACGCAAAATATTGTGAATCTAATGTTTGCAGATTAAAATGTCGAAAAAATTGGAAACTGCAAACAAATAGAGAATATAATACCAAATCAAGTTCAAGTTAACGATAACTTGTCAGTTTGCACGTTCGTAAATTAATGGAATCACATCAATCACGATACGTCATGTGACACAGCTCAGCCAATGAGCAGCCGTCTTGCGTTGCTAGGGGCGCGGCCTAACTGACTGATTTTCAGTGTGAGTTTTTTTTTTCGCGAGGCCGAATGGAAGACTCTCAGAAAAACGTAAATATTACCCCTTTCCCGTAAATATTTTGTTCTGAAACTTTCACAGGACATTAAAGAGACTTTGGAGATTTGATTTCAGTCAAAAAAATAATTTTGACAAATTTGACCTGTTCCGACAATTTTGCTCATTTTCTCTAAACCGTCCGTTGCGACTTGTGGCTCCTTTTGGCGTGACGGGTCACATATAGCGACATTACGGAGCAATAATTTTGATACAATATCAAAAATGACATTTTTGCCTGATTTTCTGCTTTAATTGACAGAAAAACTACGAAGAAGAAGAGAAGTTAAATGAAAAAAAAATAAATATCAAAACTACGTTTTTTAAAACTACATTTTATGTTCAAACTTATGGATAACTGCCAATGTAAATCTGAATTTACCCCAAAAAGATATTATTCATAAAAGTCTGAATATTTATGCGTAAAAGAAGGCAATTTGTGTTGCAATCTACATGAACGTGATTAAAGATATCGGTTTCGTTCCTTTGTTTACTTGGTTATACATGTAATAAAATTTGTACAGAATTTGAATTCATTGAATTTGATATTGATATTGATTTCCTATTTCTTTGTTTCTTACTTGAACTATACTCTAAATACAAACAATCCTGTTTTGTGCGTTAAGTTAATGGGGTGGGGCCCTATACACATGTCAATTGGATGGGTTGTATTATATGGTACTTATTATAATAACGTATTTCATATATTGCGTAAATCACCAGTTTCATTATCGTAATTGCAATGAATTCCGTTTCATTACTTGAAATGGGGGGGGGGGGTTAACATATACAAAATGGATAGCCTCATATTTATGTGTCTTCTATCACATTGATTTGTTTTTGATTAGTGTGTCACAGTTGTGTGTCATAATTATGTTTGCATATACTTGTGTTATTATTGATAATGTACCTTATTTGTGTTTGTCTTTGGATTTGCATTATTGATTGTACGATTTTACATTGTTAAGCTCATTTCATCTGACCTATGGGCCATGAAATAAGTAACTGAAATAAATCAATCTATCTAGAATGTGAGCAAGATTTTCAGATTTTTTGTTTTTACTTATTTCTTCACTTTTCTAAATAGATGATTAAAAATTACACATATTTTTGGCACTTTTGATTCAAAAGCAATAGAAATCAGGAAAAAGAGAGCAACTTTTGATGCAATTCACATGAAAGTGATCAAAGCTATGGGCTTAATTCTTTTTCTTACGTAGTTTTAATAATGTCTACTCATTTTTTCTAACGTATTTGTTCATCTTTCTTATACATGATGAAATGAATGGAAATATTATACAATAAATCAGTTCGTAAAATTGTAATCATTACAATTTGTGTATGACTGTACAGGACAAAGTTCATTTAAACGAAACTTGTGTGAGAAGACATAAAAAAATGATAGCCCAACGTAAACTGTATGCGATAAATCATGCATCCACGAGATGCCTCTCCAGGAATGTGCAGGTGATAGTATTCCTTTCAAATTGGCGAGTGTAGTGAGTGCACATTTCGAGATTATTGTTACGACCGATATATGGGCAGCATGTGGCAAGGACTTTGATAGACAAGAATGGAGTGCTAAATCTAAGACAGCTAGCAATTTTAACATGTGGTAAATAACCTGAAAAAGGAGAACATGAGTTCGACGGCCGATATTACGTTTGTTAGATACAATTGTAAATGAAACGGGTCTTTCATTATCATTGGTTGAACATTCTTTCCAGTACCCCCTGCCTGTGTTCCATTATCTTCATCATCATCATCATCATCATCATCATCATCATCATCATCATCATCATCATCTTTTGTCGAAATCATTACCATCATTCATCATCGTTTCTGCCATCATCAAGCTTATGCGTCCTCGTCGTCATCATTATAAATGCATTCAATCATATCATCACTGTCGTACTTATTTAAAAACAAAAAGTCTTATGAACAAATACTAGTAAAGTAAGCATTATACTTTTTTTTAATTGCAAAGAATATACAACTACACTCAATATTTATTGTGTTATTTTCTGCACTTCTAGCTTCATTTTTCATCTTAATGCATACATCATAAAGCTCAATACAACACACATTAACCTGCGACTTTTTTTAGGTATACGTTGCAGGTAGGCAAAATCTATTGTCCTAGTTGTATAATTCTGATTTTTATTAAGCATTCGGCCGAAAATTAGAAGGATAAAGATCAACAGTTTGTATATTTAAGCATATCTGTGCGTAATGTGGTGGAAGAAGAGGAGGAACGGGACAAGGAGGAGAGGGAAGGAGAAGGATAAGGGGACGAGGAGAAGGGAAATTATGAGGGGAAGGATGGGAGTAGGAGAAGGGGAAGCAGGAGGAGGAGGGGAGGAGGAGAAGGGGAAGGAGGGGAGGAGGAGGGAGGAGGAGGAAGGGGAGGAGAAGGGAGGAGAAGGGAAAAGTATGACAGGAGGGTAAGGTGGGAGTAGAAAGGGGAAGTAGGAGGAGGAGGGGAGGAGGAGAAGGGGAAAGGAGGAGAGGAGGAGGGTAAGAGGATGGAAGGAGGATGGGAGAGGGAGGAGGAAGTGAGAAAGGGGAGAGAGGGGAAAAGAAGGGAGGAGGAGATGGAGGAGAAGGGGGAGGACGGGACAGGAGGAGGGAAGGAGGAGGGAGGAGGAGGGCGAGTAAGGGGGAAGGAAGGGGAAGGAGGGGAGGAGGAGAAGGCGGCAGTAGGGAGAAGGAGGGGAGGAGGAGAAGGGGAAGGAGGAGGGGAGGCGGAGAGGGGAGGTATGGGGAGTACATCTGCAACATGTCATTGCTTTTTGAAATATGAAAATTATTTCTAATAGTTTTTTTTGTATTTGGGTCAGTGGTTCGTTAACTGAAATAGTCAAGAAATTTAAAGTAATTATTTTTCCTTTTCGTGGATGCATGTTTTTTTTTATTTTCAACAAGTAATAAAATCCACGTGGAAGGCTAATCAAATCTTAACGCCAAAGTATACATTTTTAATGAAAATGTTACTCCTTCAACCGTCTATACAAGATACCATATACGCATAGTGCATTTTACATCTAGGACCTGAAGCATATATGTTAGCCATTTTGCAGAATCTACTGATCAGCTATGGGTAATGTATTACGATAACGAATATACAAAAAGATTATGTTGTTAGATTTCATAATGCCTCGTTTACACTATGTTCCCGGTGGCCACGGCAGCCCCGTTTGCCCGAAACGTAGTTAACCGTGGGATTTTGGCCAAATTTTACTTCGTATTCAAGTTTTATTACGTCTTGCTAAGTTTAATTACGATCTATCGCGGTATCCATGACGGGCCTTGGGAAGAAATAAGCTGCCGAGTCCCGGAGGCTCAAAGGCTCACTACGTTCGGCCCGCGGTCTATCACGGATGCCAGTACGTTCCTTTCCGATCCGTCACCTTCTGTTGGGGTCACTTACGTTTTCCACGTTCTGATCAAGGTCTGACACGTTTTTAACGCTCTCTTACGCTTTTAAGGATGGAACGTGAACGCTGGGTAGCCTTGGAGCACGTTTATGCCCACGGTAAAGAAAGCTTCCCGAGCAATAGCAACAGCAGTGTGTATTAAAGAAATGGTACAAGTGAAAAATTATAATTTTGTTATATTCAACCTTGTTATGTTTGGTATTTTGACAAAGCTGAAAGACCATATATTTCAATAAAATTTATTTCATTTCTTGTGGTTTTGTCTAAACTGAGATATGATGCATTTTCTGCACCAAATAAAGCAAAATCGCTATTGTACCACTGTACGCGTATGTAAATTTTGAAAAAGAAACCAATGAATAGCGTGCAATCATGAAATGGTTCAGTGATCATCACAAACATATTTCAAGCATTTAGAAGTTATACTGTTCTATATAATTTACATTGAAAAAAGAAAAAATTGCATTAACAAAGGACACGAAATTGAAACAGTGTTAATGTTCAGTCAATGGTACGTGGCCCTACAAGAGAGGCCTTAGTTGTTGATGGCCTTTCAACATCAAGAAACACAATTAGTATAACATATTTTATCAAGAGTGAATGTTTATGTGAGTTCACTCAGTTTTTTCTTAGTTTACACTGTTAAGCCTAAATTGTTTTATTTTTTTTATTACGATCAACACATTCTGTTTCAAAGGTCAAATGCTGATTTTGATCACTAATTGAAAAAGTAGCACAAACGCGATTTTGACTGACTGAAATTTTTTTTTCATAACTCTTGCTTAATAAAAGTAAATTAGATGAAATACAGTGAATGAAAAAGACTGGTTATTTTTCTTTAATGTGATACCATATACCACAAACAAAATTTAGTCCAATTTTTTGTTTTCAGATTTTCCCATTCTTGACATAATGTACAGCAACATAATAGGGGGCCTACTCTGCCATATAATTGAAATTGGCACCCTCCTGCCAAACTTGTTAGAGGTGTGTTTCGAGCTTCAGGGAGATCCGTGTAGTTTCCCTCCTGCCGGGCCGGCCAGCTTTTAAACTCCCCCCAGACCGCCTTCACCGTATATCAGACCATATTACATCGCAACGCGCCGTATTCTTTCAGGCCCCAAAACCATCATTTTCCTGGACCATGGACCCTACTACCCTGGACGTACCGTAACTGAACGCGACAAAATGGCTACCTTTACAGTCAGAACCGTGACAAAACGCGGCAGAACGTGACAAAACTTGAAAGAATCGTGAAATGCCGGGAAATACAAATGCTTCCAGTCGCGTTATGGACCGCCTCTAAGTATTGTTACGGCTTATTACGTACTGTCACTATCTATTGCGTTTACCTCGTTTTACTACGGGCTACCAGGTTTCTCATCGACACCGTGACTACCGTGGTAAATTTTTTGACGGTTAAAAAATCTGGCCCGGCATCTACGGCAATCACGGACTGTCACGTTTGCCCAGCCCGTACTCCCGCGAGGTCTCAAGTCCATGCCGTTTTGTCCATGGTGGCCTGAAACGTGGTTGCCGTGGCCGCCGGGAACATAGTGTAAAGGCACCGTCACACTATGACGAATTGGCATTACGTATCCATTGCGTATGTAAGTTTTTTACATTCGTCGGCATACGCTATAAGTTCGTTTGGGAATCGTTTTGACGTCGTTGTTATCCGTTTTAACTCTTTGTGCGCGGGACCCTGAATCCCGTGCGTGCGGAGTTTATTTCAAAGAGCGGTCAGTATCGGGAAAGGAAATAAGCAACTGACTCCAACTGGCAATAACTTTGCACAACAACGTTTTCAGGAAAAATGTAATACAGCCAAGTTAAAGTACATTTTACAGACCTTCTAAATGCATATAGGGTGTTTGGAAATATATGTCTGAATTTTGTAAAGGAATGGCTAATTGTAACCAACATACATGTAGTTCTAAGTTTGTTGCTTGAAAATATACAACTCCATTCAAATAATACAAGAGGGTAAACCACAAGTTATACAAAAAAACCCTGACTATTTACAAGCTAATGAAAGAGATGAGTCACCAAATAAGAAGTGAATGAAGAGATTATCACTGAATAGCCCGTCTAATTGTAATTGACCTTTTAAGTTCTTTTCAAAGTAAACTTGTGTCTAATCGTTTGTCCTATTGTATCACGATGCCTTGATTGCATTTATCGATTTTTCTGGTTCCTTAAGAATCTAACATAAGACCCCCGTACTTAAGGAATGTAAACAATACAAAGAGATTACTGCTAGTGTTGGAAAAATCAGTGTAATTCGGGTGAATAGAATCGTTTCTCCGTTTGAGTGTGAAATGCGAATCCCGCACGCTACAGGGAGTGCATGGATGCGAATACCGCGTGTAAAGAGTTAATACGCAACAGTACGTTGTTGTTCGTTCCGTAAAATTTTAAGCATGCATAAAATTTTTCGACGTATGCCAAACGTACAAGCCATGCGCAGCGCGTACGCTCTTTGCAAAGCGAGCGTTTTATTCGTCCACAGGACGGAAGCGGTAAGTCGCCAATACAATTCCATTGATCGACCATAAGTGAGGCCCTTTCCCCGCAAACGTTTTGCGTGTTGGTAGCGAATTAGAAATAAATTTACTTCTCATGTCTAACCATGAGGGCTTGTCATGCTTATGCTAGATTGTACTTCATGTATCTGGGTGTGTTTGTTTGTGTGTTTGTGTGTGTGTGTGTGTGTTTGTGTATGTATGTGTGTGTGTGTGTGTGTGTGTTTGAGCAAAAATAATACACACCTTACCCCATGGGGTTTGTTGCTAAAAATGGTAATATATGAAAACTGTTGTTATCGTAATTCGGTATATTCATCCATACCGTAGGAAAAAATAAACTCTTCTGTTCAAAATGCCAGATTTTATCAGATTTTATTCTCTGGAAAAAGTTTCATGCAACAGCCCCTGATCAAAATATTTTGTCCTTTCCTCATAGCAGTTTTACAATACTGTTTAAGAATACATATAGGTTAAAATTCTACATTACTCAAATTCCAGATTTTCATAAATGATCATATTATAGAAGATCTTTCCAATAAAAATCCCTATTTAGTTACCATGAAATTTAATAAGTTCATTATTTTGGAACAGTAAAATCACCAACATACAACACATTTGCAATAATATAAACTTATCATTACCTTAACCGATGGCCAGATTTCAGGTTATTACTATTTTTCTCACGCTGAATATTAAATTTGGGGTACATGTTGCCTTTCATATCAATTTGCACCGGAATTATACCATATGAGTAATTTTGGTGCTCCCATTTTCTGTTAATGTTTTATCTTAACACTGTTATACTATACATACAAATCTTGGCCCTCTTGGATTTTGGCATTCTGGGGGGAATAAGATACCCAAACTCGAATGATGGGACAAAAATGACTTCAAGATGTTCAAGAAGGTAAATGTTTGTAAATGCAGTGCACACAGACACCATGTGATCGATTTGAATTCGCAGACTGTAGGCTTAGCGTACGCAAAGCTCGTTAGTCGTTCGATCAGACATCGCTGTATGTAAGTTAATGAAGTTATGAAATGGTGATGGAGACGTTTTTAATTCGTTTTGATTCGCTGTCAGTACGTTCGATTCGGTTGAATTCACCCATACCGAACTAATTTGCTGGGAATGTAGTGGGTATTTGGATTTTTTTCAATTCGTTCGCGGTACGCAATGCCAATTCGTCATAGTGTGACGGCGCCTTAAATGCGGCATTACACTATGATCCCGGCGGCCACGGCAACTATGTTTCAGGCCACCGTGGCCAAAACGGGATGGACGTGAGATCACGCGGGGACACGGGCTGGACAAACGTGAGAGTCCGTGATTGCTGTAGATGCCAGGCCAGATTTTTTAACTGCCAAACACTTTGCCACGGTATTCACGGGGCTGATGAGAAGCCTTGAGAAACGCAATAGAACGTGACAGTACGTAATAAGCCGCAACGAAACCTGGAGGCAATACGTAGCGGGACTGGAAGCATGTGCATTTCACGGCATTTTACGATCCTTTCAAGTTTTGTCACGTTCTGTCGCGTTTTGTCACGCTTCTGACGGTAATGTAGGGTGTAGGTTAGCCATTTTATCGCGGTCAGGGCAGGTGACGGTTTCGGGCTCGACGTGATACGGCGCATTGCGTTGTACTATAGTGTGTCTCAAAAAAATAGTCCAATTGGAACCTAGTCAAGTTGGGTATTGTCATAAAGGTAAAGGAACATACTGTCCATTGCAATTTATTTCATTTCATTTGGTTGTGTCAATCCTGAGATATATTGAATTTTCTGCAATGATGCGAAATCGCGTTTGTCCCAGTATGTGCCGTACATGTGCATGCAGTTTCTGCATATTGTTAAACAAAGAAACCCCAATAAGAGTGTGAAAATTATTGTGTAATCGTTCAATTTAGCTGAACGAATCGATTTTCTGGTTGTACATTTCTGATTTCCTATTATTTAAAGTACAGAAGAGGTACATAACTTTGGCAAAAGGGTTACAATGAATGTGATGTGCAGATCATCATGATGTCAGTGTGAATGCAGTCTGGTAAACAGAAGAAACGAACATGGGCAATATCATTTCAATGCAGAGTAAGGGTTATTTGTATTTGATTTTTTATTTACTAGATAATCAGAAATAAACAAATTGAAGGGAAAAGGGCATTTTTTTATTTGTTTTGTTATTGAGTTTTATAATTCAATTTGTATGAGTTATGTAAGTAACAATACCACCAATTCAGCTGTCATTATGACCAATACATAAAAGTGGGACAAACGTGATTTTGCCTGACTGCACAAAATTAATCATAACTTTTGACTGATAAAAGCAAATTGAATGGGACTAGGCTTATCACAAAGAAAATTTATTCTGCTTTAATATGATACCAAATACACAAATACCTTTTGAGAAAATTACATACCTTAAATATTTTTCTCCCGATTGGACCATTTTTTGAGACACACTGTACAGTGTGATAGTGCTAATGCGTTCTGGGAGGGAGTTTACAAACTGGGCCCGGCAGGAGGTGAGACTACACGGATCTCCCCGAGAAGCTCTCGAAATACACCTGTGGCGGGTTTGGCAGGAGGGTGTCAATTCCAATTATCTGGCAGAGAACATATTTCTGTAAAGTGCATATAAAAGAGGGGACAATCTGGGAAAAAAATATTTGTTGGTACTAAATTTAATCAGAAAGTATGTGTATTTGGTGTCATATTAAATCAGAATACCCATTCTTTTTAATGCAGTTCATTTCATCAAATTTACTTTTGTTAATTACGAGTTATGATTAATTTGTTTTTACATTCGGTCAAAATTGCGTTTGTACAACTTTTCACATTAATCGTCAAAATCAGCATTTGCACTTGGAACTGTTGAAACAGAATGTTTTAATTATAATAAAAATCAGAACAAATTAACAACGAACGACTGAACTTACATAAACATTATTTCTTGATAAAATATGATATAATTTGTGTTTTGATGTTAAAAGGCCACTCAAAAGTCCTTAAGCATGTTAAGAGTAATCTAAGGCCACTGCTGTGGGGCCACGTACCATTGACTGAACATTCACACTGTTCCCATGTTGAACCACACATGTATTTTAATTTCGTGTCATTTGTTAATGTAATTTTATAGTTTTTGCATGTAAATAATACAGAACAATATAACTTTTAAATTCTTAAATGTTTGTGATGATCACTGAACCATTTCATGATTATTAAACGCTATTTAATGGTTTCTTCGTCACAATCTACACACGCGTACAGAGGTACATTAGCGATTTTGCATAAGTGCAGAAATATCTCAGGTTTGATAAAACTACATAAAATGAAATAAATTGTATTCAAATGTATGGTTTTCTAGCTTTATCAAAATACCCAACACAGCAAGGTTGTATATGTTTTTATATAATTAAATGATTTTTACTTGTACCATTTTTTCTTCTAATTTTTACTTGTACCATTTTTTTAAAATAGACACTACTATTGCTATTGCTGCGAGGCTTTCTTCAGCCTACAGTGGGCACAAACGTGCTCAAAGCTACCCAGCGTTCATGTTCCATCCGTAGAAAGCCGACAGAAAGCGTTAAAAACGTGTCAGACGTAAGGAACCCTAACAAAACGTGACGGGCCGCAAGGGAACGTACTGGCACCCGTGGTAGACCGCGGGCCGAACGAAGTGAGCCTTTGAGCCTCCGGGACTCGGCAGCTCATTTCTTCCCACGTCCCGTCACGGATACCGTGATAGATCGTGAGAAACTTAGCAAGACCTAAAAAAACTTGAAAACGGAGAAATACATCGCCCAAACCCCACGGTTAACTGCGTTTCGGACAAACGGGGCTGCCGTGGCCACCGGGAACATAGTGTAAACGTAGCGTAATGAAATGGCATGACTGGCTTTATAATAACCTTCATTTAATCATGCAACTTACATTGGTTGTACATGAAATAGGCATGGTTAATGTTGCTAAGCTTAATTGATATTTGGAATTGTTTCGACATAATACAAAATTAAATCGCTTCTTGTATTTCATGGTTAAGTCAAATAGGCTATTTTATCTGCAATTATCATCTAAATAGTTGTATGTTATGTACTGCTGGTCTGAAATATAAAAGTCAATTACAGTAAACTATTAAAATTGCAGTACAATAAGAAGTGACGAGGAAAGAAAACGTACATATTTCACACTTTTTAAACGATAAACCTGCAAAAAGCATAGGAGCGAATTATGCCATAGATGGTTATAGTTAATCTAACTCTAACATGAAATTGAAAATTTTACGTTTTAGAATCTCTCCATAATTCTGATATATTCTGAGTACAAAATTGCATTGTCAGATAAATTATGTAATATCCATTGGACAAATACGACGTCCTGATGTAAGACAATGACAATAATTCCGAACACGCCAAAACAGTATGTAGCACTACTTTCTTGGATACAATATTTGTGATATTAGTTATTATTATATATAAAATATTTAATGAGATTTTTTTACATCAACATAGTTCAAGAATGAATTCTCTGTGTATGCGACTGTCCAATAAATATTTACAAACAACTTACTACAGAGCACATAGTAATGTACTTTTACATGTATACATGTACTACACATGATCTTATGCTACTGTAACAAATACAAGGTGGCATGCTCGGCGGCCGGGCGGCGAGTTTTTAGCAAAATTCGCCCGATCACCGAGCGGTAGCCGTCAAGGTACCGCTGGTTTTTAGGGCATCGGTCGGTCGCCGCTGAAGTCTTAGTCCGCAGTTAAAATTCTGGCGGCGCCTGCTCGATTTCATTTGCAGCCCAAAATACGCCCGGTGCCCAGGCGGTCTCTGCCTGGGCATCGACCTAATCGAGCAATCGCCGTCGAATGATTTAGGTCAAAAATCGAAGCCGCTAATTTAAAGACTGCCGAGCGGTCGCCACCCAGTCACCGAATGGTTGCCGCTGGGAGATCACTCGGTCACTGGGCGGGTGAACTCAAAATTGGTCAGTATCCGAATGGCGCCTGCCCAGCGTCTGCCCGTCCACCGCTAAGGTATTTCCGACATTACATGCCTTTTTGTTATTACATACTACTAATTACCATTTTTCTTCTCAAAGAAAAATGTCCACTTTTAAAGTTAATGTAAAAGTATTGTCAACTGAATAATAAAAATGTTATGGATTGTTTCTGTGTATTTTCTAAATACGCGCATTGCTCTTAAAACATTTTTCGCATAAAAAGTGTCACCTTTTTACCCGATTTTCTGTTCCTTTAAGTAAATATCTACATGTTCCACACAATATCTATTTTGTGTAACAGTTACCTATTTGTGGTATAAAAATCCATTGAAATGTACTTTAATTTTTTTTTGCGTGTCAATGAAGAAACGAAAGATAATTTTGAACATTTAAGTATACCTATAACCTGGATTTATTTCATCACAAAAAAAATCCACATGCACGTATCATAAAACTTCTAAGAATTAAGATAAAATGTACTGTATACATCTTAATTCCTCACTTTTCTTGTCATTCTCATTTGTTTACAACTGACTGACTACATTGGATATGGATATATCCCTACCGACATCGTTTGGAATTTTGGCTATAACTTACACCATTTAAAAAAAGTAAATTGCATATGCATGTTTGTATTCTTGTGTTTTTATGATACAGTAGATCGATGAAGACTTAATTACATACATTATAATAATTGTGAGATCCAAGTTGAAACTTCACTTTCCCGACTATCTTTTAGATTTCACACAGCTATGTTGATTAGTCAGTTAGTCACGTGACCGCTACAAAGTTTGTTAACTGGATACATGTCCCATACCTGTGAACATGAATTGTACATTTACACTACAATTGACACAATTTTTAGTGTCAAAGTGAGAAAGAAAATTGTTGTTGTTGTGATTAAACTATTCGATATAATTCCGTCTGCGTCATGTCGATTTTGACAGGAGACAACTTTCATACTCAGTCCAATGACATTTCCGCCAGAGTTGCATCTCTGGCGGAAGCTAACCCCATAGTTTCATTACTTTTAAACTCCGTACATATACGTATCAACATTGAAAATTCTCAACAGTGATACCACTGTTCACGCCATAAACCTTCTAATAAGTTACAAATAAATTCACAAAATTAGATGGATAGAATGGCATACCTCTAATCAGTTAACATTACATACCGAAATCACAGTTACGACACTCCGTATCACCAATTAACTCAAATGAAAATGACTCTAACCATCCAGGGATGCTTCACGCACAAATCACATAATGCTTTCTTTCACAACATCAACAATTATTGTACAAAAAACACGAAATACCACATGTATTTGCTACAAAAGATCATAAAATATTCATTGACACTCTGAAGTCAGTTTTTTCGTCTGTTTGCATGTAACTGCGGTAGATTTTCCCCCTTTTAAACAAGGCGTTGGTCATAATATATCTCGCCTTATTTGCGCGCAATCATTGTAATAAATTGAATATATCTACGCAAAACTGCAATTAATCTGGTGTTGATGATTCCGTTTTATCCTTCAAAATTGGTAAAAATTATCAATAGTATAAAACTATGTTTTTGGTGGCTTGTAATCTATTGTGAATGAAACAAGGTTATATATATAGTGATACGCGCCCGCCCTCAAACCACAAAAAGTAGGCAAAATAATTTTTAATTTTTCTTCATAAGTTTTAAAAGTAAGCTCTTTATCTTTAAAATCGATATATGAACTTGTTAAAATTGGACCTTCCTAACCCATTCAAAACGTGATTGAAATGAGAGGACTTAGGAGTACCATAGTTTTTAGGATAAAGGAGGAAAAGTAGGATTGATAGATTACGTTCCACTAGATGCGCCATACCAGAATTTCCACATGTCCAAAAATGTGCGTTCAGAAAAAAACTGCCAATATCTTCGCTTTCAGCTTTTTCGTTTTAAGCCACCAAATTTCAACAGTATGAAGAAAAAAGATTTACTCATCCAGATAGACAACTTCAATAAATTTGAGTTGGTTCAACCCAAATGTACACATTTTGTGTCTATTTTACAGAGAATTCTATAATTCTGCCGTACTTTTGTGGTTTGGTAGCTGGTGTGGTCACATATTATTTTTGAAAACTCTCTATTTATGCAGCCTTTTTACGCAAGACACATCCACAGAAGCTTAAGTTATAACATGATAGCATCTAAACGTTAAACATACAAGAAAGACGTTCCACTTGTCAACGTCTAACAAAAGATTAGGCACATTTTCCGTCTTGTTACACTTTCAATTTATAGATTAAAACAAAATAATGGCTTCAAAGTTTGGCTTCATTTAAAACTGTTTTTAAATTCCGAACTGTAAAATATAAAGGACGTAAAATGCATTCCACTTTCAAATGATTATTTATCCGTAATGAAGTATTAGACATTTGGAGGTATCATTACATTCGTAACTATCATAAAATCATAGAAACAAACGTAACGTTTTTACCCATTAATTAATGTACTTTATAGAAGAATGCTAAAAGTAAACGTCTGTTTACAATTTATATCGGTAGTTTTGTGTTTAAAATGCTGGCAACAAATTCATAATATTGCTTTAAAAAAAAGCATGTCAGACGTGAAATGTTCTCACCATCTCTACTTGTGTACTTAGTTATGACAGTACTAACCATCGGTAAACAATTACACATGATGAAAATTCCATTTTCCGATTGCATGGACATATTTAATAGAGCTAGTGACATAACTTTTGATTATAAACTTCTCGATTTAATGGCCTAAAGTGATTGCAAATATAGAGAAATCAATGTAAATTAATCTGGAGCATATACCGAAAAAGTTCTTTGACCTCAATGACTAAGAGTAATAGAGGAACACAGTATTTCAGAACCACGTAATTTCAGATTGGCTAAAACTAATAACGAACTTTTTGTTTCCAATAAGACCATTGATGCGACACAGTTTTAACACTTGAAGCGATTATTTCTTTCTACATGGAATGAAAAAAAAATAACCTATACAAATGCAAGAATATTTGGAAGAATCACTTACAACTTTTTTTTTCTGAATCGCTTTCCATTGAGATAGAACGAAGACGCCATTTCAGTTCAACGTTATTTGAGATCGGATGAAAAATGATTAGAAACTTTTGTCACCTTATGATTATGATACAATCATTCATACATTTGCATTGTATCAACTTATCATTTCTTTTTACATGAAATTTGCATACGTCTGCACGGAATCCAGGTAGGTAACTACGATGTCGTAGCAGAACTCGTAGCGTTCCTGTGAGAGAAAATCAAATGAAGGTCAGATTATCATTACGTGGCAGAATGTAAGGAGGCTAAAAAAAAATCTGAAAATAATCCACATTATGATATCACGTTGTCATTTCATTCCTTTGTTTTTAATGACGTGAATCTAAAAGAAAAATGCACAGCCATAAATATGAAAAAAATAATACGAAAACACTGAAGTGTATCATTGAAATTAGCACCCAGCGTGTACAATGAAAAATGTTACCCTACTATGAATGTTGACCTTATTACAAATATCAGTTATTAGTATGCAAACAAATAAACACGAAACAGGAAGCTTGTCCAGATACACTTTTACCCCCCCCCCCCAAAAAAAAAATAACCACACAGTATGATTGTCCTAAAATAGGTTATAGGTTATCCTACAATACAGGGGTGGCGGAACGTATTTTCGTTGGGGGGGGGGGGGGACAAGCCATAAATGGCACTTATGTGTCAAAAGGGGCATTGGGCGCACTTACATATTTTCACCATCAGAATTACGTTTTTGATTGAAGTCGCTATTTTTTCGCGGTAATGTAACTTGAGCCAAACCTTTATGAAGGGCATTGCTGATAAGGAAGACATGAAATATATAATCTACTACGCGAGCGAGCGTAGCGAGTGAGCGGTTTGGAAAAATTGGAAGTTTCAAGTTGTAAAATTCGCTTTGGCCCATTCTGGTGCTAATTATACAACTCTGAATTTGTTTAAGTGTAGCAAAACTTTTTGAAGGGGATGTATTATTTAAACATGAAATAAATATATATCTATTCCGCGAGCGAGCGTAGTGAGGGAGCGGTTTGGGAAAATTTGGAAATTTTAGGTTGTACAATTCATTTTGTGGTCTATTCTGGGGCTAATGACAACTTTGAAGTACCCCATCTGCACGATAGTGCATCGAAATATACTTCATAAATTATGCTAAGTTCTGTTACAGAAAAAGGGGCATTCTTCTCCTGATAATTAGTGATTTTCTTTGTTGAAGAGAAGAAAAGACAACCGTCCTCGCACGAAAGACACCTTTTATCGCTTGAAAAGTACATAAAATGCTATCACGATGAAAGATAGAAAGGGCCACATTTTTGCCACCCCGAGGGCACTAAGGTGAGAGGCCAATGCCCCTTGTAGGTACATTATGCCTCTTCGTTGAACAAAGTATTCTCTGTACGACGTACCCCGACAGGGGCAAAAATACATTACATATAAAAACAATAACACAAATAAAAGAAAATCACCTTCAATGACGAAAGTGCGTATATTTCAAAACAGATTTCACTTCACTCAGTATAGGTAGGGGCCTACCAACCAAAAGAAGGCAAACATAACTTAGAAAAATGTCATTATTTGTGTATAAAGCCCAAGTTTAGTTTTGGGAATTTTTTGTGCTATGATTTGAAGAGCTTTGGATGCCCCAAAGTCATAACCCTTGCTAATAATTAGATTTGAATGCTTTACGTTTTTTTTATATAATATAATGAAAATCTCCGGGGGGGGGGACCCCCAAAAATTATTTACGATTATAGCATCTAAAGGTTTTAAAAGGCTTTTAAGGTTACATGTGCTTATACTCTATCTGATGAACAGAGCAGACGTCAGCTCTTTCAGATGTGAGGTATAACTCATGATAACGCCTTTTATACCTTTAGAGTAGATGCGTAATAATGTAAAATTTTTGGGGGTCCTCCCGAGATTTTTCATTAATTAATTAAAAAAAAAACTAAAGACATTCAGAATCTATTATTGCAGGGTAATGACTTTGGGGCATAAAGCTTTCACGTAACAAAAAATCCCCAAAACTAAACTTGGGCTTTAAGTGAAATGGGGGAGGGGTAGTGGGGCAAACAATGGGAGGGCCTAATTTTGCTACAACATGAGGGCATAAAGATGAGATGCCAAATGCCCTTTTAGCGCACAAAATGTCTGTTGAACATAATTTACCCAATTATATCCTCTTTGAACTGTATACATGCCCCGTCAGGGTGAAAAAAAGGAAGACAATGAATGAAAAAAGAAGAAAATATAATAGATCACAAAAGAGAATCACCTTCAGGAACGAAAATGCGTAGATTAAAAAAAGGTGTACCTTTATAAAGGGCACATTTCATTTTGAAACTAGAGCAGTTCGACTGCGCGCAGTCGATGGGTATGCCTCCGCAGTCCGCAGTCCCATCCAACTGATGTAATTTGAAAAGCTTCAAGTTACCATGGTAGCAAGACCAATTAGATGAATAAGCATAAGCCCATGTGACCCTTGACCAAGTTACAGTAAATTCCAATTCAAACAGTTCTTAAATTATCGCGACAATGAGCTC
>JZLH01S0024944.1:25217-74333 GCA_001188425.1 Eucidaris tribuloides | reverse complement strand
TTTGACCTTTCAGCTCCAAAATCTAATCAGTTCATTAATGGCTCATAGTACATACTTGGTCCTAGTTACATCAAAATCCGATTTGGGGTTCTCAAGTTATCGCGGTAACGAGATCCGGTAACGGACGGACGGACGGACGCACGGACGGACAACCCGAAAACATGATGCCTCCGGCAACTTCGTTGCAAGGGCATAAAAAGGGGCAATTTTCCCTGCCTGCCCGGTTTCGCCGCCCCTGCTACAATAGGTTATGGGTTATGGACACGTAAAATATTTAGCTCAGTAGAAATTCTTGATAATATAAGGAGGAACAAAATAAAAAAAAAAATATGATTGAAACCCAGTTATATTATTTGTTTTAAATAATGTTTAAACAATTGGCAAGAAAATTTCACATTTCTAATATTATTCTATGTGTATCACACTTACATTTAAACTTTTAATAGAAAAGCCTATACCGAGAAGGTGTTTATGGAAAATGAAAAACGAAATCTATGTGCTATTCATCAAATCCAAAGGAATTTTTTACTGACCTGTTTATATATTCTTAAAACTCTACGCCCTAAAACAATTTTGAATGTTGGGAAAAATTTGCCCATTTAAGAGCCATCAACAAAATCGGCTCATTATTATGGTAGAAGGAGTTAACACAATTCTAATGTTTTATGCATGATATGCAACGACCATGCATGACACATCAATTAAACTTAAAAATGTAACTTGGTTTCAAATAATGGCGAGCGTAGCAAGCAATCACGAACAAGGTTTCACTTCGACGTCAGACTTTCCTATTTTCGGGTAAGTCGGGAAATTAGTCCATGTTGAAAATACGAATAGAGTGAAATTTCTTTTTAGTTTGAGTGAATAAAATTCATCGAAACTTTGTTTTCAGAACCCACTTTTTTAGACCGGTATGTAAGAATGCGACATCCTGAATACACTACTTAGACCGAAAAAAAAATACAATGACTGGAATTCTAATTTGAAATTTATGAATTTATAATCACCTTCCGTATTTACGTTTCCGATTAAAATATCATCTCTCTGTTTACCCTCGTTTGGAATTGTCAACATGACTATAGTTCAACTTTGGGAGGTGATTCGGACACAATACTTTTTCGCCAAGGAAGTGCGTAGATGCTAAGAGCCTAAAGGGCAAGTCGTAGAGCGATTCGTTTTGAATTTCCTGAAAGCTCAATCTTTTTGGAACCGGTGTGTGTTTGTATTATAATCTCACTGAGAGATGAAATGAACCATGATATTTACCAGTGTGTCGACTACACCAGGACGCGATTTCCGAAGGCGATTGAGGGAAGAGAAGACGTCAACAATCTTGTCCTCCTTGACTTTGGTCAACGCAGCATGTGACGTCAGAAAAGTGCCAGTAACACCAACACCATCACTGTCAGTTATAGGAAGGATTTGCAAAGTTCGTTACTTATTCCATGATTAATAATTGCCACAGCATCGAACGTGACTATTCAACACAAAGACGTATCAATATGTACTCCACATTTCCGTTTGAATTTGGGGCTTCAGATTATAATTTTTGACAAGGTTTGAATAATTGTATGCTTCATTTTGACAATAAACTTATTAAATATGTGCATCTGATACTTTAAATGTAGTCCAAGTGATAAAAGCATTCTTTAAAGTAGTCCACTGCATGCATAACAATGTCGGCACGAGTTATCTAAGCAAATTAAGTCTGGGAAAGTTTTACCATATCCGTGTTTACTATCATGTTGTCGTCACCAAATGGTTAACAAACTGATGAATATATCATTGAAGTAATATGATCGATATTGTTTCCTTTAACGTATGTGAGCGGCAACTTCTGCGTAAAGATCTTACATATACGGAGCCCGGCAAAGAACATGTTAAAAATATTTTTATCTCGTTAAAACGACTTAGTATCTCGTTAAAACGACATAATATCCATGCGCCGTTAGACAACTTCCATCTGAATGTGGGTTTGAAATAAAATCGTCCCTGTTGAGTTTTAAAGAAAAATCGATAGTAGCTGATAGTGTCTATATTTGTTACCGCGTCAAGAATGAAACGTTTCAAACATCTCCACAATGGAAACAAGCTTAGAAGTATACTTACAGACAGAGGACAAGCATGTGGACACTTTGATTCTCACGCTGTCCTTTCTCGACTTGAGTGATCAGATCCAAGAAGTCCGCTCGAGAGGATGGCACGCCGGCGTCATTGGGCCAGCCGTGGTATTGGTACTGCGTCACTACACGTTCACTCTACAGTGATTATGAAGAAACCTGCATACTAATAACAACCTTCTAGATCTTTCACTTTACCGTTTACTTCTAAAGAAACCCAACAAATTATTGAAGTTCGGTAAAGTGAACGCAAAATCCAACGAAACTTCTCACGATCCATTCTGCAAACCTAGTTAGAAATTTGTCAATTATACCGGGGAATTGCCAGCGATATTTTGAGTGAAAATAGAAACTTCCAGAATTTTCATCACAAAACCTATTATGCTTACTAGTTGTGTTTGGCGATCAACTTTCACGTGCGCAGTGCAATTTCATACTTCGAAAGTTTCAATATGCGTAAATCTCGTGCTATCATCTAAACCAAACCAAACCAAACTAACCAAAAACAAACTAAACCAAACCAAACCAATCCAAACTAATCCATGCTAAATCAATCTTTATCTTTAGGTATAGTGGTTTCCCTATCGAAACCAAGTGCTTGACAGATGGAAGGAGAGAGAGATGAGGTGGAAAGTGAACCAAAGTTTATGGCCACAAAATTCGAGAATGGAGATTGATGGAAATGCCCTTGACCCAAAATGTAAAGTTGATGCAGATAAACTACACTATATTTGCATCAGGAGGTAGAATATTTTACGTGAAAGTGCACCATGCCCTTTAAACATAAAATTAATTGATTCACAATCATGGAAGTAAAAACAAAAGCTGATGAAAATGCAACGAAAGAAGCAAATATGCAAAACACTCATTAGATGACACATTTTTTCACACGTATTAATTATATGAGATATTTCAACTAACCGTGTTCTTGGATTGCTTCATTTTCAAAGCACGTTCTGTAAGGTAGTCACCGTGTTGTTTTGCATCTATGAATTCAACTGTGAAAGACCCATAGCACCCTTCCCCTGACTGAGGCCAGTACTGTCCACATGTCTAGTATGACGGGAAAAAAATGATATAATTTGTAAATAGAGAGAGAGAGAAAGAGAGAGAGTGTGTGTGTGGTGGGGGGGGGGGGGGGCACAGAAGGTTTTGCTCGAATAATAAACAATACAGGAATGTTTTTGTTGTCACGTTCTAATTCTAAGTCTCTGTCTGCTAAGAAGGTTGGGTGAAAACAAAATAGAAATTCCCAGATGGGCCGAAATCTAGCGTCCAGAAACTTTGACGAATTTGAATGCCGTTCATGGGGCTGCGAAACCGAATAATATGTAAACTGATTTGAATGTTATCTGCACGAAATTGAATGTTATTCATTTGAAATTTGAATGATGAAACAACCGGATTACAGAAATCACTCCAATTAAAACTAGACTTTAATTCGTCACTGAGACGAATTGGTGATCCGCGTATTCGATCCGATCATATGCTGTAAAAAGATAGCGACAATCTATGACGTAGCTTTGCTTGTTCAAAGCTGTTCCTTTTCACAATTAATTCTGCAAGAAACATCAAAAATTCTATTTAAAAAATCTAAAATTCGACGTGCGCCTATACGTTCGTCCCGCCGTGCGCGCGCTTATATCACCCGTGTTGACCTTTGACATAAGTTACTGTGTGCCAAGTTTGGTTACCTGCCTTGACCGCAGTCATGAGATATGGACGAAATACGTTTTTTCATCATGACGTCATAGATGACGTCACCACTATTTAGCATATAAACTGATGCCTGAAATCTGATCTACTTATCATAGGCTATCAGAATAAGCAATTTAAAGTAAGGGTCATCGTTAATTCTAGCACGCACGCATTGGGTTAGCACCAGTGGCAACCTTTTGACATGAAGGTATTGCCACCATTGGTTAAAAAGTAGGGGTCACCGTTAATTCTAAAGAGGTATGAGTGATTTAAAAATGCCGCCGTTCACTACGCGCGCATGCGCGCGCATTTACGTTTTTCGGGCGTGTAATACACTCATGCTCATAAATATGGAATATTTTAGAAACATTTTAGAAGTTGCCATGTTTCCCTGAACGGTACATCTGAGATTAATATTTGCTCGAGCCAGGTGAAACAATTATAATCTAAGAATTTCAGGAATGCTGAGCATTTTGTAGCGTCCGACTCGACACTAAAACCTATGTTTATAAACGGCGGTATTGTTGTTGTTGAGTCACGTGGTGGTTACGAGCGTTATTAGATTTGTAACAGACACTTCTGATCTCAATTTAATGATAAGTGACATGAGATACAAATTTATCAGTTTTTTTAATTACTTTAATTTAATACTTTTTTTCATGATTTTTGTGGATTGAAAAAAAAAAATATGTAATTGTTATTGCACTCAAATGTATTTTAGTTTTTAATTTAGCCATCTCAGGAAATCCAAAAATTGCTTCACATACTGCATTTTTGTGAAATAAACACTTGTCTTGAAAAATTTGGATGATATAGGAGAAAGAACTTATGTATCAACAAAATATTCCATAATTATGAGCATGAGTGTATTTATATTTCTGGTGCACGGGAAAGGGTTCTAAGTGACGTAGAATTCAGTAAGAAATCCAAAATCATCGAAAAAACACGTTATTCCGTAGAGAAAGGGGTGCGCGCAAAATAACGCGCACGTACGTGCGCGCACCAAATGCTCCAAATGGCCTAAAACATATAGTACTGCTAACAAAAAGTCACTTGGAGCCTATAAAAGTTTGACGCGCGCGCACGCGCCCGTGGATGCTCGTGCGCACACGTGGTTAGCTCCAGCAGATCGCCCGTGACCTTAACTTGATCCCTACCAATTTTGGTTGTTTTATTTGGCGGAAGGCTCGAGATATTGCAAATGTAGATTAACTCTTACTTTTACAAATGACGTCATAGATGACGTCACGGACAAGTGACCACACCGACAAAAATTGTGTGGCGAGGTATTGACATGGGACATAAATATGCTAAGTTACAAGATTATTGACGATGTAGTTCTTGAGATATCTTGAACACAAGAAATGACCAGAAAGAAACACCAAGAAGAAGAAAGATTTTGACAAAATCTATGGTGATCCGGGGTTACGCGGATCACCGATGACAGATCACGAATATGGATGGCATTTTTTGAACTCAACCGGGAAAACCTATATTAAGATAATTATTTTTGCACTAGAATTGGAAAGTATTTCTTTTCTTTCGTTATTGTGTATAAACATTCCTTCATCAGAAAGGTTAAAACAATGTTCGAAATTTTTTGCATCGTCAATATACAATGAATAAGCGGTCAATTATCTCTTTTTGATTGTATTGCCCGCAATAAAACAGATCAAAGAGACAACACTTGCAAAACACGAGAGCGAAGATGTTTTTGCCAAGTATACAATATTGAGGTCATCAAACGGGTGATTGATAAGACGAATGTGTCAAAATGAAAGGAAAACTCTGAATCTAAACACATACCTCATCCATCTGATTGAGATGTACAATAATCTGGCAATCATAGTCCCATATCAATCGCCACAAGTCATTCACAGTGCCCGGCAGTGGGCATTGGGCTCCGAGATGAGCGTTCTTCCTTGACTCCTCCTTTACGAGAGAGACAGAAACAACCATGAAGCCAGAGGAAGAAAATAAGAGGTAATAATTAATAGATAGGCTATTGACGCTGGATAAACACGAGACTAAGTAAAAAAGATAAAACTTTCACTGGCAGACTCGGTTGGGGATTGAACCAACGACCTCCTGATTACTAGACAGGCGTCATTACCACTTGACAGCCGAGGAAGCCCAATAGCAAGAGTGATAATTCTAGGCTAAAATCGAATAAGAGCTGTGAAGTGAAGCTGTTATGGCCTCAAGCTGATTGCATATCATTAACATTAGTCTTACTACTACGTCAATAATTCATACCATCTACCATTTTCCCAATTTAGTGAAACCTATTTGTGTTAATACACAAAGAATTTCGGCTTTTTAAAAGCCTATACACACCAAAAAATGAAATGTACCACATGAGTTAATACACTATTATAAAATAATATTTATCAGTTGTTATATCGGCGCAGAAAGATGTTAAACTAATGAAAATTACCATGATATATATAATCTAATTTAAAACATGGAGTAAACGTTATCTAAACTGGGTTAGGGTTGACCAGAAAAAGTTAGATCATCGTAGTAAAAATTGTTAAGAATAATCCTAAAATCAGATGTGACACGATTTCCAGTTTTGATTACCGTGTGGCAAATAATTTTGAAGTTATTATATATAACAGACTTCGATTTTGTTAATTTTTGAAATAATATTCAAAATATCTTGTTTAGTTAGGCAGATTGCACAATTGATCCATAACTTTATGTTACAGAGGCCACAAATTTGTTAAAATGAAAAAACTTCAAATTGGCAGTGAAAACCCTCAGCACCGGTGCCCCCAGGGTTGTGTTCTATCGCCAGCTCTCTTTTTATTCTATACTAGTGATGGTATTAGTAGAAACAACAACTGGTGATAAAATATGCAGATGACACCGTTATCATCGGTTTCATGAATAACAATAATTTGCTTAGCTACACAACATATGTTGATAGGTTTGTAGAGTGGTGTGACTCGCACTATCTGAAACTGAACATAACCAAAGCAAAAGAGGTGACATTTGACTTCCGCAGAAAGCCTGAAAAACACGAAGAGTTAGTCATACGTGGGTAACGGATGGAGCAAGTTAAATGCTATAAGTACTTGGGTACCATCATCACAGATACGCTTGATTGGTCCGAAAATGCCCGTGTGTTGCAAAAGCAGGATTATGTAATTATATAATGCTTAATGTGTTAACCCATCTTAAATCACTCCAATCGCGCCATGAATTTACAAACTGTAGTTTAGATGGGGGAGGGGGGGGGGGTAATATCATCTCTGGTCTTGTTGTTTCCATTTTTTGTTAAATGTACGCTGATTAATGTATTGTATTGTCACTGCTACAATATATGTACAGTCTGTCATTGTTTTTTAGTGTATCATGCGTATTGTATCATTATTATTCACTGCTGTGTCAGCGAACTGTTGGAGTCACGTACATGTAACGTTTATGCCATTGCATTTCTGTGAACAGTGTAACACAATGAAGTTTCTACATGCTTTGTGGACGAATAAATGCAAATTCAAATTCAAATTAAATTCAAATTCATCCCTACTGGAAAGAACACCCAGTCACACAATATGAGCACACAGTGACTATGTCAAAACGCCCGAAATTAACAAATTCGGGCGTTTTCAGTCACTTAGTCACTGTGTGTTCACACTGTGTGACTCTGCGTTCTTTCCAGCAGGGATTATTTACTTTTGGCTGGTATTCTCGAAAACGGACTTAAGTCTCCGAACTATCTTCTGTTTTATGGAACACTACGTCAAACAATATTTATTACATGTTTGGTGCCTTAATCAAATAACAAATAAACTAATCAACAAATGACAAACGTCAGCTTATTGTTTTCGGGTTTTTGTTTGGAAATGAAAACTGGATTAATTTACCTATCAATTATGCACTATTTTCAATTGATAATGTTCATTTATTTGTAGGTATAAACAAAAACCAGTTAAAACGAATTTTGTAAATATGTTTAAATCGGTGATACAGAAAAGATATGAGATCGAAGTAAATAAGATTAAGAAAAATTTAGTTGGAAACATAACAAAATGGAATCATGTATTGAACTCGTTATAATGTATTCATATTTTCGTCTTGAGTGATGTTTATTTAATGATTTATATTGTATGATATACATTGAGTAATTATGGAAATAAAGTGACCCGTGCTATTATATATATATATATATATATATATATATATATATATATATATATATTATATATACTATTATATAAACAATGTTAATACTTTGTCATTTTCAGTCATTGAAATGAATTGGAATTTTTCATTTCTTGCAATAAATTTCGTCGTACCTTTTCATTTTATTACAACGTTTAATAGGCAAACATGAATGAATGTGTTAGCATTTGTGTTCCTTAGAACAGGCGACTAACATTCCAGAGTTAGTCAAGGGACTAGCTTAGTCTGCGCTTTCGAGAATACCAGCCATAAAGTATAACAAATACAGATATGCACGTAAAGTCAGTTATAAAGTCAGACGGCTTACGTTAAAGAAAGATGCATTGATGTACTCATTAGCCCCTTCATCGTCCCCTTCTGTCATCAAGAATGGCTGTGACTTATCCTCTGTAACAAATCCAATATGTGTGATAAATATAAGTAACTGATAATGACAATGATTCCCCAAATTACCTGATTTTTGGGGGATATTCCAGTGCCAACTTATCACAGTGTTAAAAACGCTATATAACACTGTGGAAGACCCGTTTTAAAAATTGTCGAACTTTGCTATGTGACATATCTGACACTGTTTGAATGGACAAATAAACACCCTAGAACACAAAATTTTGGACAGATATGCTGTTACTAGTACAATATGTACAGATACAAGTTAGCACATTAATTATTCTCAGCTGATAGGAAAATTCTGCAACACAGCCGTCTATGGGGGGGGGGGAAAGCTGGAAGGGCCTCTCAATGATTTTCACTGTTTTACAGCACTTAATGATCGTTTTAAACAATTTTAACAATTGTTTAAGCAATTTTTTCAGGGCTACACTTTTAGACCGTATCAGACACACTAGACGAATTTATTTTGCAGCGTTCCGTGAAGTGATATATGGTTTGTGCAAAATATGCATTTCTTGGTTAAAAAAGCAATTTCTAATGCACAACCTACTTTGCCAGTTTCAAAGAAGTAGCAAAATATACCGACTTTCGATATCGGAACGTAATATGGTTATGTGTAATAACAGTTATTACATAAATTCAAATTCAAATTCAAATACAATAATTTCTTCCTTTCAAATGACAAAATGACGAAATGAGTAGTTTATAACAATTTACATTTTGTGATAACATAATAATTGCTAACATACGTCGATAATGAAATACAGTGTGTCCCAGAAAAAAAGGGGAACCGAGATTGATAAAGCAACCAATCTTGGCAACAAATGTATAAAGAAAGTCATACATGCTTGGAAAGTATTTGTTCTCTTCTTTCATTTAATACCAATCACGGACATTCTTATTCACGAATGACAGAGTCAATCAGAAGGGACACAATCATAAAATCATTTGCACGAGCAAATTTGAAATCCAAACTGTCATGTTTGAATGCACTAACGATATCGTTGATATTAAAGGACATCATTAAAAAGGATATTTTATCTCTTTTCACTTAATACCACATAAGTGAGAAATAAGCTATGCATGATTGAGAAAAGAAAATTTGAAATGACGTTTTCAGAAACGTTCCAAATTACATTCATTAACCTTGCAGTCTGGATCAGGCAGCCCGCAACCAAGCTATTGTGTGAAGTGTGTAAAGTCAGTAGTGTGTGTACCTTTTGTTCAGTTGACTTTCAGTTGGTTCAAATGCATTCGTTTTGAAAATCATCCTAAAACGAACATGTTTTTATTTCACTTTTTTTTTGGCATGCACCATTCAGTTTTTCGGCATGAAGTGTCAAATGAAAGAAGAAATTATGAAGTTTTATTTCATGCCTTTATTTCTTAAAAAATATATTCACTACTTTAAAAATGTATTCAAAGACGACATTTTTGTGTGCAATGAAATTTTTGTAGCACCACTATCCATTGTTTTTATTCAATCACGCATGAATGATGAATAATAAAATGTGTATCAAATGAACAAGAGAAAAACAGAACTTTACAAATATATATAATTCATTAAGGAACTTATTCAGGATGACAGAATATTTCTACCAAGAAATCCGGTTTCCTTATTTCTGAGACACACTGTAGATTACTACTAATCATTGAATTGAAGAAAAAAAGTGGTCAATTAAAATGGAAGACGGCGTAACACCTGAAGGCAAGCTGCCTGAAATAGATTACGCCAAAAGGCTTTCGCCGAGAATTATAGATTATCAAATTGATAAACCTAGTTTTTCAACAACAACACCTAATATCGAGTGATAAACCTAGTTTATCGGGTTCTTTGAAAACCCCGGTTTAACAATTTGATAATCTTGGTTTATCAAAAACCTGAATATCGACCGATATCACGGATTTTCTTTTGATGATCGTGGTTTTTCGATTCGATTAACCTAGTTTTTCAATTCGATAAATTAGGTTTATCAAATTTGATAATACTGATTTACCAGAACCTACTCTGACTGTCAGACCATTATACTGGAATCAACAGCCAAAACTGCCGCTCCGCGGACAGTCCCTGCTTCGCAGGAGAGGTCTGAAATTCAGACTAATCAGAACCCCGAATATGGACAGATATCACGAGTTTTTTTGACAAACCAGGTTTTTCGATTTGATAAACTATATTTCTCAAATTCGATAATCAAGGTTTATCAAATTCGATAAACTAGGTTTATCAAATTCGATAATCTAGGTTTATCAAATTCGGTAATCTAGGTTTATCAAATTCGATAAACTAGGCTTATCAAATTCGATAAACTAGGCTTATCAAATCAGTTGTCCAAATATTCGATAAACTAGGTTTATCAAATTTGATAATCCTGGTTTATTAGAACCCCAAATATTGACAGATATCACAGGTTTTTTGATAAACCTGGCTTTTTGATTCGATAAACTAGGTTTATCCAATTTCGGTTGATAAACTAGATCTATCACTGGATATTCGGGGTTGTTGTTGCTGACTCGGTCAGCTGCTATTAAGTAAAGAAAAAAATACAAGGAAGTCAAAGAATGAAAGCATTGTTAAAAGCAAAGTTCACCCTGACTTCAAGTTGATCTCAATAAAAGCAGAAAAAATGAGAACAGGATATTTATCAAAGTTTGACGACAATCCACCAAAAACTAACAGAGTTATGAAGTTTTAAAGTCTTAAATTTGTGACGTCACATGCGAGCATATCCCCATATGTCATCATCATCATTATCATCATCATCACCATCATCGTCGTCGTCGTCGTCATCATCATCATCATCATCATCATCATCATCAGGCGTTGTTCAAACATTGTTGGATGAAGCCCTCCTCTATCCGTTTCCATTCATTTCTGTTTGCTGCCAATCTATTCTAAGTTGTTGTGTTTGCGTATATTTCATCTCTCCATCTCGTCTTTTGTCGACCTCTTCTTTTCTTGCCTCTTCTTGGTTGCCATTCTGTGAGTTTCTTAGTCCATCTGTTGTCTTGTGTTTCAGACAAGTGTACTGCCCATCTTCATTTCATTTCTTTAATTTGTTACCACAAAATCTTTGAATTTCGTTTTCTGTCGTATGTCTGTGTGCTTCACTTTGTCACGTAATGTCAGATCAAGCATTCTTCTTTCCCTAGCTCTCTGTGTTTTCTCAATTTCTGTTCCATTTCTTTAGTTGTAGACCAGGTTTCTGTTCCATATGTCAATGTCGTTAAGATGCACTGGTCAAAAATCCTTCTCCTCATTGAGATTGGTATTTTCACGTCTGTTGAAAATTCTATGTATAAACATCTCATTTGATCTGGTATGACTGGTGATGATCTATTCTTATTTCCTCTGCTGTTTCAAAATTAGTCATGAATTTTGTCTTCCTCATGTGCATTTGCAAGCCAACCTATTATTTTACTTTCAGCATTAAGACTGCGGAACTGCTCTTCCCAATATGTCATGTAATACTAATTCCATAAAAGTACCGTTTTCTCAGAAATTTGAAAAATAATTTACCTGTGAATTCAGTATATCAGAAACATAATTTCATACAGGCTTCTATGAAAACAAAAACCATTCAATTATCATGAACCATTAAAAAATGGAAATTTATCAAAGTTATATCACATGACATATGGGGAGCTGCTCGCATGTGACGTCACAAAACTAAAACTTTGAAACTTCATAACTCCGTTGTTCTTCGTTGCCAAACTTTCATTAATATGGTTCTCTCATTTTTCTGCTTTTATTAAAACCAACTTGACGTCAGGGTGTAATTTGCCTTTAACGCTTAATGTGCCGAGGTCGCAGATCTGCACCTCATTATACACATAAAGTTAATTTAGGTTTAAACCCTCTAGAGTGTTAAGAGTCATTACAACTGATATAAAATTACGTAATGTATTCCGAAATCAAACTTTTTTTCTAGGTTATTGTTGAAACTGGGTAAAGATGTGATCTTACTAACATGATTCGGCTAAGTCGTTCAAGAGTCGTGGTCCTGTCTATCTAATGTTGTGTTGGAATATGACATTTTTTGCGTTTAGGAATATGCAAGTGTTCACGAGATCTGGTATCATATTGATGTACAGTTGAAATGTGATGAAATATGATTCTAATATTCACAACATACTGCAAAGCTTAAACATTATAAATGTGCTGGTAAACTCATTCACTCATATTTCTGAAATCAACATAACATTCACCTTCTCCATACTACACTACCACTAACAACATTCACACAACAACCACAACCACCACAACAACAAAACAACATTTAGTACTATGTACTACTACTACTACTACTACTACTACTACTACATTTTCAATTACTGTTATATTAGTGGAGCAGATAACTGCAAATTTTGGGTCGAATTGTTCAAATTGTGATACAAGCACCAAATTTTGGACAGATCTTCCTTCAGGGGTGTCATACCAGAAAATAACGCGGGCCACGTGAAATTTCCAAAATGACGGGTCATGTGGGCCATTTTTCAAAATGGCCGCCTTGTGCAACCTACATTGAACAGTTTTGAAAATAATTGTTTAATGCGACCTCTTATAAGCTTGAATATGGTATCACTTTAAAGATATTTAAATTTTCTACAAGATGATACTACACTTAATTGGATTAAGAGTGATTTTGACGGCACTTTTGGACCAAAAACGTGATTTTTAACTATTTTTTTCAAAACTTTTAATTTCTAAGGAAATTATATTTTACTCTTTCTTCAAAAAAAATTGCCAGGAAGAAACCAAAACTTTTCAGAAAACTTTCCTAATATATGTGTAATGTTTTGCCAAAATTGCAAGTTCACTGCGTTTTTACAAAAGGTGTCATATTGCTCCAAAGTTAACAATATGGTATTAACCAAAACGACATATTGTCGCTTGGGAGTCTTCCGTAGTGAAGAATAGTGCCTTTATAATTGCTCGCGGTATAGTGGTCGTTTGGACCGTTGTTTGATGCAAGACACAGATTTTATCTGATGGAAAGGAAAATTAATGAACACAAAATTGATTTATTACATTATGATGTAAAACATCCTTAGAATTGTCTTTATTTTTTGCAAAGTTGACTTACAAATACATTTATCGTCTGGCAAATCTGGGTGGCTACCTTCACGTGAATTTCGCGTGGGTATCAATGGAGCACGGGCGTTCACTGCGCCGTGGATGACCGGTGAGGGTGTCTTGTGCATAGGGACGGTGCAACAACGATTGTCGCACTATGGGGTGGTAATCACTGAACACTACATTATGTGGTATAGAATTCAGTGGTAATAATGCATCTCTACGGATTGCCTTCATGCTGCATGTAGGCCTAAATCTATTGAACAACTTGAAGATTTTTTGTGAATGGAAATTGGGATTTAAATTTTTGACAAGGTGATACAACATTCAATCAATTTGTGTCAACTTTTTAAGTAGTTTGGGCCCAGAAAATTTGTGTTTTGTTCATTTCCCCTACGATGTGAATTTGTCATATGTATTTTCCCGGGGTATTTTCCCCAATTACCATATTTACCGAAATAACATCAATATGACATCAAAACTTTCAAACAACCCCAGATGTGTATCTTAATGATTGTGTGAAAATGTGACAATCATTTCATTTTTAATACAGATTTATGCGAGATATTACTAGCGTAGGCCTAATATTAGTTAAAATAACATTTAAAACGTACGTCCGGCACAGAAAAATTTTGAATCTAGAGTGCAACCACCCAAGTAAACTAGTAGAAAACATCACCTAGATAAATAAATAAGTTAATAAAAGAATGAATGAATGAGTAAATAAATAAAAAAATAAATTGATAAATAAATAAATAAATAAATAAATAAATAAATAAATAAATAAATAAATAAATAAATAAATAGTATATAATAGTACATAATAAATAGTACCTAATAGTTGCAAGTGCACAACAGTGGCCACACCCCGGTATACCGTCTTGGTTCGCGAGGTATAGGCCTATTAGGCGAGGGAACCACACAGAAATTTCCGTACATGATGCAGTATGTTTTGCACTTTTGCTCCACAATTTACGTTCACAAATTCTACTTTCAGATTATAAAAGAGTGGATTTCAAGCACAACCATGGCACATTATGGCGGAGCCTTATACATGGCTGATCTGGGTTAGTTACCATGATAATTTCAGAAGGGCTTGTAGGGGTTTGATGTAACTTGGGTCGTGTATGAGCCATTGGTGAACTGATTAAATTGAGTTGAAAGGTCAGAGGTCAAAGGTCGCAATTATTATTATTTTTTTTTTGGGGGGGGGGTGATATCTGACTTGGTCTTATTATCTTGTAACAAGAATTAATGATAAGATTGGGTACATACATGCATGAGGCTTTTCAATTTGAACCAGATTTAGTGAGAATGCGGTTTGCAGAGGCATACCCATCAACTGGACTCACTCGAACTGCTCTGTTTATTCATGCAACAGCCGTTTTTACTACTTTCATACAACATTTTAAAGATCTATCCGTTGATATAACTGCTGTATATGGCCGCAGTATGGGTTTATGCACAATAAAAATTCCTGTACGTGAAAAGTCATATTTTTATTCATTTTTGTTTGAAATGATAGAACAAGGGGATTATGGCGTTCGAGATTGTTATATTTGGATTTTACGTGATGCAAAACATATACTTAGACAAAAAAAATCATCAAAATTGGCCGAAGGGGTGCATTTTTATGATCGAAATGCAAATTCGGGCGGCCATTTTGAAAAATAGCGAAAAAATGGCGGCCATTTTGAAATTTCGCGTGGCCCGCGTATTTTTTGTAATAGCTGGCTCAGAATGACTCCACATGCAAATTTTCATGCTTGTATCACAATTTGAACGATTTTTCACTTATCTGCTCCACTATATTGGAATTATAACAATGTCGTTAGATTTTCGAACCTGGAATGTGATCTGGAAATCTGTTTTTGTTCACATTAGAATGGCGGCGTCCTCGTTGACCTGCTTTCCTCGTGCTGCTCGCCGTTAGGCAGTCCAGAACCTATATTATATAGGGGCATTTCCATGAGAAAGTAGACAAACCAAACACTTCATAAAATGGCTTTATCTCGAATCATTTTACATTTCAGTGGTTTGATTGCCTATGAATTATAAAGAAATGATGGGGGTCATCATTTCTGCCCCAAATTTTGGTTCTTGAATGCCGTCTTCTAGGAGAATCATCAACAGTACACAGAATGCTATATGTGGGAGTACATATGAAAAATTCTCAGCTTTATGCAAAAAACAACAAAATTACCATTCTTCAGCAGTTTTTTCTTGAAATAGTGTGAAGCATCTTAAAGTACAATGATAATTGTGTTGCTTTTCCAACAAAAGTCTATTAACGTGAAGATATTTTCAGAATAATCGTGACGTCATTCCATTACCAAACGTTAATCCACTAATTGACTTGTATTTAATTAGTCAAATTAGAAAATGCTTAGTTTCATAAATCAAATTATATGTAAGACTCCAATCTTCAAATTTAGCACCTTTAAAACAGTTGAATCATATACTTCACAGTTTGGGAAAAAACATCTATCTTGTGAAAACACCATGTCTCTTTTAGCGTCATTTCTTTACCAAGCTCATTATTACGCAAGATTCACTAACGGAAATGACTTTGTTGGAAAAAAAAAATGAGAGAAATTGCCAGAACTAGTATTATGCATGGAATTGGGTAGCATATTTGACATTGCAATAACGACTTTTTGTTTTACACTGGTAAGAAAGTCCAAAAAATGAGGCTGACTGTCATTCCATTACCATGGAACTGCCAATAGACAAAATCATAACTCGTACAAGCATTAACAATTATTTTGATGGTCCCTAGGTTATACTAGGTTATGACATGGAAGGTATGCAAAACGTATTAATATTCGTGGCGTAAAGCATTGGGAATAAGAAACAGAGCATATTGAATTTGTACATTTAACGTTCGTAGTGCTTGTAGCGATGTTATATTCTGTGAATACTTTCGTAGTAACTGTATTTGAAATAATCTTGCCCTCCGACCCCCCCCCCCAAAAAAAGCGTAAGTTTTGCCAAGTAGCGAAAGTGAATAATTTGATAACTGACATTACAATAAATGTACATAATAATTGAATATAAATCTGTAATTTGTTACTGAGTATTTGTGAGTGATTTGTTTTTCACTCCTTGTTGAGATTACAAAATAAAATATCCTATGATGCACACCTCAAATTGAATCGCCAACATTGAACTTCCCGTCTTAGGATTTACTCTCCGCCACTTCCGCAATGTCTGCATGAGCTCGCTGATATCAACTGAAGTGTCTTCACAGACGATCCATTGTAAAAGTGTGTCGAATATGAATTCATACTGTGCCTAAAAGGGAGAATGCAATGGGATTAAGTGCTAAAACTAAAATGGAAATCATCGTAAACAAGAATAAATTTTACGCGCGCAAATACAAGCTCAGAAATATAGAAAATAATTTTTGAATTTACTGCTAGCGACCATAATTAGAAAATTCAAAATTCACGGTCTATTGTTACTATTATGTCTACCACGAAAGGTTCTTTTGCATTTTTAGCCACCGATGACTATATTAACATGTTTGATATTGATGTTAATTTGCTAAAAGTTTCATGTTCTAATTACTATTTAAAACCCCTAGCGTACTCACTTTACTTTGCTCAATCGCACTTTGCAACTCTTATCACCATGACCAGTGATGTGGTAATCACCACACCTGATTTCATTCAGAAATGTATGTCTAACCTGTACTTGGACCATCATACTTCGCCGCTTTCGCATGTGGCAGACGAAACTGAACACATCCACCTTGTTTTCGGCTTTGGCCATTTCCATCATGACATCAATTGTGATGAACGTCCCAGTACGGCCAGCACCAGCGCTAAAACGAAGAACCGAATTGTGACAGAGAATTTAAAGTATCATAATTTATTCATATATGATTGATTTTGGAAAATAAACAAAAACAGACGCGGAATGAGGATATTACGAATTATTTTCCCTGCTAGAAAGAACACAATGTCCCACAATGTGTTCACATGGTCGACTATGTGAAAGCGCCCGAATTTAACAGTGTGAAGATGATTTCACACTGTGGTGAGGTTTTTCACAGGGTGTTCACATAGTGATTTTCCGTTCCACACTGTGAATTGATTCACAATGTTAAAACGCTCAAATTTAACACTGTAAAGAGATATCACACTGAGTTCACAATGTCTTCACACTGTGGGACACTGTGTTCTTTCCAGCAGGATTAATTTAACAAAATAATTGGGCCAAAGCAGGACTTGTCTGTAATTTACTAAGATAGTAAAAAAAAATCATTCGATAATCCGGTCAAAAGTGCACTTTTTTAGCATAATTGCAAAGTTTGTTTAGTCAAATAAATTTAAGTGAGAGTTTTTTCTTTTGGCATCCGATCGGATAATTTAATGCATATTAACAACAAACTGGCAGATGCATTGCAAACACACGATGATAGATGGGGAGGATAGCCGCCTAAAAATAACTATACATATTGTGTTATCTCTCTGTATACGTACCTACAATGAACCACGATAGGTCCAGCCTCTGCCGGATTCTCGTGCTTGATTAATTTCATGAAGTCGATGACAGGTTGGCAAGACTCGGGAACGGACATATCCGGCCAGCTTGTGTAATGATACTGCGTAACAGATCGCGAATCTAGTCCCTGTAATGTACAAATGTAGTGTCACAAGTATGTAGTTATTGACGAACAAATATGTAAAAATGAATGTATCTCAGAAAATAGGTATGGAGGTAACAACAAGATAACAGCTTACCTTCTTTATTGTAAGCCGTCGCACGGTAAAGTTAGTGTAAACTTGCTCTTCTTCTCCTTTTACTGTCACATCGCCATATTTGACTACATTCCCTAGTTCTGGCCAATATTCAAGACACTTTACCTGTATGAAATGGGTTGGAGCAGGGGTGGGGAAAGAAATAGAAAAGAAGAGGGAAGGAGGAAATCGTGTTAAACTATATTACATATCATACTTACATACTATGTTATTTTCAACTCAGTATCACCATAAGATGCGAGGGGAAAATATCAGGATTGCGAATAACAAATTATTATAACAAACACAGAACAGTTTCAACGTATTTAGATATTCCACTGTCAGTCATTTAAATGCGAAAGACTCATCTCAAACTGGTGAACCGATATTCATTCCCGCGACAGTTGCTCCGGTGACAATGCTTCAGAAGACAAACATTTAGGGTTAAGGGTTAGGTGAAAGGTACAATTGAGGTTATAGTTAATGTATGAAATTGTATGAAATAAAGAACAAAATGTACCTGGGATGGCGAGGACACGTCAGCGCTAGGTGGGCTTGGTCATTTTCTATCTCACTCAAATCGGGAAATATGTCAGATTCCTTGGCATTGCTACTTGAAAGGGGTTTTGAGATGGGAAATTTCGATCCGCCTTGTCTTGTTGATTTCTTTCTGAAGCTCCGCTGAGTTACCAGCACCAGTATGTGGACTACACAGAGAGTAATTGTTCACTGGGAACACATTACCCGCCACCAACTATAGTCCTTCAGCCAGTGTGTTGTTCTGAGTGTTACGGTACAATATTAATGTTGATACAATACTGAGCGGTATTCAGAATTTCCATACGTCAAGATTGTTCAAACTCACCTTATTACCCTCGACGAGATTGGTCATCATCACTATTGTCACTGAGTTCTGTTCGTACACCATTTGCCAGAATTCGTTAACTGAAGCGGTATTAGGACCTAAAGTAATAGAGTGGGACATTGGTGAACCTTTCGAAAAAAACTATGGTCTATGCTAGTCAATCATCAACCTCACTTCTTAAAATGACAAAATCTTGGACAAACTGTTTGCATTATACCTTGCATCTATTCGAACATTTATATCAAAACTGTAGTTGATTCAAATTTTCAATTTATAATATATTCATGATCTGGGTTTAAAAAGCTGTTGTTTGTCGAATGGTGGTGTCCAAACGAAGTAGCATCACAATTGTGCTAGAACCCTTTCTCATGGCACTATTTCTAATTTTGACCTCAACATGGTTTCAGGTCCTTACTTGCGAACATGTGCCTTCTTGAATATGACACCTTCGGTTTTACCCTAGTTTCTATCAGTTAAAAAAGGCAATAGGGTTAAAGTGATAGGCTAACATTGTGGAGCTTCAATTTAAAAAAAAATTATCAAACTTTGATATCTGAGCTACATAGTAGTGTTCAAATGGACAAATAAACAACCTAGAATACAAAAGTTTGGACAGTTACACTGCCAATGGCAAGTTATACATGAATAAACAATTTGAAATCGGCGATGCGATTTTATTAACTAGGTGTGACACCAGTAATGTCTCATGGGAGGAAATGGGCAACGTGAATAACTGTTCAATTACGATTTTTCACTTTTTATAAAGCCAACCTAAATAATCATTTTGCAACTACAATCTTTAGTCAGGGCTTCCATTTTTAGAACCTCATTCACAAACACTACGTAGCATGGGTATCACTGCGGCTCACGGAATTTTTTCAACTGGTAAATGTTATGCAATAACACTTAATTTTCTCTGTTAACATTGGATACAAAAGGCGCGTTTTGGATGAAAACCTTGGATCTCTTAAAAAGATAATGTATAGCCTCATCCAATTTGGGATAGTAAATGTATAGAGTTTATTTTCAATCACTTGATACCAGTATAGTAGAGGACCATAGATCCCATAGCAACAAAGGTTTGGAAGTGGTCTTCAGTTTTCTGATGGATTTTGAACATGTTTGACTTGGGGTGGACACTTCAAAGTTCCAGGCATTTTGGGGAGGGGTCAAAATCAAATTTGTTTTAATTGCGTCAATATGCATATCTAATTACTTGTCTACTCACAAGAATTCCAAAAAAATGTGTACAATGTTATACATTCGACCTAAAATGAGGGCGCTAGTGCAAAAATATCAAGACGTCTGCACACTTTTGATGTTTTGTCAAAATGACTGGGCCGTTTTGATGATATTGGTGTGTAATTGTATGTTTTCCTACATGAGAAATTCAACTATTTACTTTTAAATGGAAAAACTTATAATCTTAAGCTTAATAAAGTATACATATTTTTTTTTATCCTTGTAGGTAAATACATAATTTGATATACATATCGATACAATTAGGACAAATTAAATCTTTGATCCCTTTGTGAAATTTGTTGACCCCTACCCAAAATACCCAGATCATTGAAGCGGCCAGCCCTAGTCAAAAATGTATAAAATCCATCAGGGAACCCGAAGCCAGTTTCAAACCGTTATTCCCAAAGTTTAGTCCCAGTACCCGCAGGCTGGTCCTCTACTCGTAGGGAGTATAAAGAGTATTTTACGTACCGTGGGATGCGATGAAAGCATTTTCTTTCTTGTAGCCCTGACAAAATATACAAGTGTTTGTGAAATGAATAAGAGAGGCACAGAAAAAGATTGATTACAATCTACACCAATAATAAGTGAAGTACTAGTACAGGAATATAGAAGATACATTCAGTGTTACACTCAATGGATTTGCAAAATATTGACTTTCGTCTTTTGAAAGAAGTAAATCGATTTAATCAATTGAAAGATTTGGTCACCAAAAAATGAAAAGCATCGGTATATTCTGAAATAGAGCCTAAACAAAAATTGTTATGTGGCTCTCAAGCGACGGACTGTAAAATGCGAAAAATCGGGTCACGATTTATTTTTAAGCAGACCCAAAATATACAAGCTCACCATTTTCGGGAAACATTGTCAGATTTGACCGAAGAATTAAAAAAAAAATCCTGTTCAATTGCTTAAAACAGCACTTTTAAATGCGTTTTTCCGATTTGAAAGACCCATGAAAATATCAGAGAACTCAACTCTCACACAGTTTCGTCCTACATATACTTGCAGAGTATAGTACGTACATGTGTTTTGGTTACATCTGGGTTTTGTTGTGGTAAAGAAAAAAAAATAAATAAAATAAAAATCGACTGACTGACCAAATTTTAATATTTCTCACTCGACGTCAACATAACAATTTTTTTTTTAGGTCTAGAAATGACCACTGTGGTATTTTTTTAAAGGTAATGTGTTGTTTCGTTTATCATACATAAGGGATAGTTGAGAGGGCTAAAGGATAAGGATACTAGACTAATCAATAAAACAGCTATTACGATATTAGCACGATTTGATATCACTTAATATGAAGTATCTTTTTTTAACAGTATAAGGCAGGGGCGTCGATCCATGTTTCAGATTTAGGGGCAAAAGTGAAAGAAATGTCCAAAATCTTCGGCGCGCTTTGCGCGCCAAATTGTAATACAGAAGTTTGCGCGCAAAGCGCGCCAAAAATTGGAAAATTTGTATGTATGATAGTATTTTTATGTCATGTTTAATGGTTTCATAGTGCTTTCCAATGCTTTTTAAAACATATAATATAACAATTCATAGCATGCAATGCAAATATTATTTGCATTGCATGTTATGAACTTTTCAAATTGTCGAAATTATTGGGGGGGGGGGAGGGGAATCGATATTTTTGCCCCCCAATATTTTCATTGGGGGGCGATCGCCCTCCTGCCCCCACAGGATCGACGCCTCTGGTATAAGGAATGCACAGATAGGGTCACCTTTTTAGCAGAAAGTCTAACATGAAGTTTTGAGACGACAATGGGTTTAAATTTCAGAATTGAAAGAAAACAGGGTGCGGGAAGTAAATTCTAAAGCCCATGTCAATCAAAACAACTCGTAGATCTAAATTTTCCAGTGTACAGGTGCGTTCACAATAATAAATAATAACAACGCCTTATTTGCAGGCTGGCCACTTCAGTCTGATAGACTGCTCTTCCAGCGGGCCCTGCATAGCATTAATGTTATTACTACCGTTCTCTGTTCTAGAATGCCGAGCGCCTGGTTAGAGAGCAGAAGGTACCGTTTTTAGAAGTCTTTGGAATGACCCGGCCGGGGCTCGAACCCGCGACCTTCCACACGAGAGGCGGACGCTCTATCCACTAAGCCATCACGCCGGTGATCACAAATGATGAACAAGTTGTCCTGATATAATTGGCCAAGCCACCCCTTAGAGGCATACTGGCATACATGTATTTTACGAAGATCGAACTGAGCTTGATAGAGTTCTGTGTGTTTCTGTGTCTGAAAAAAAAAACAGTCTGAAAAGTGCGTCTTCCTGTGTTTCTCAGCGTAATACGAATACACGTGATCGTTACCCCGACATTTCACGAGTGAACACAGTAATGAACTCTCAATGAGCTGTTTAAACGAGGGAGTACATGATAGCGATAAAAGAAGCGACGATTAGGACCCCTAGGAGTGATTCTTGTGCTGGATACGTGCACTGTAAAATTTAAGCAGCATAAGCACAACCGGCTTTCAAAGGGGCCTGACAATTTGTGTGTTGAATGCATGGAGAAACCTCCATGGTGGTATGTGTGTTAAAATGATCAGATTGTATTTGGACCATGGAGGTAAAAAGAGACCCCCAACGGTTGGTCTGAGCTATCTACGTTGGTTTTAACCCAACTAATTTGAGGTAATGATTCAATAGCTATAGACGGGTGAATCTAAGAGAAAAAAACAACCCCCCCCCCAAAAAAAAAAAAAAAAATGATACAAAAGGTTTTTCAACGGTTTCGGGTAGGGTTAGACCTCCAAAATAACATACTAAAAAATCTAACAAAATCCAAGTTCAGGAAAAGGGCTATTTCCAAGATAGCGTCCAAAATGGCCGCCATTTTTTTTTCAATAAAATTTGTTTAAATTGTCCAATCTACACAAATGAGGTGTCATGGTGCAGGAAATTAAATTTCCTACAATCTGATACCAAACTTAATATGTTTCAGGTTGATTTGCATGATGGTTTTGGGCCAAAAACCTTCTTTTTAAACATTTCTTCCAAAAATCGAAAATAAAAAAGTGCATATTTTCTCATAAATCAAAAAGTCAGCTACAAATTAATGCGATACTTTCCCAGAATTTGCCCAAATATATGAAAAACATGTTGTGAAAATTGGAAGTTGATTTCTGTTTTTGATCAAAAGTTATGAAGTCACAAACCTCACAACGTCGTAGTTACTATGGGAGCATTTTACCAGTACATATGTTATGTACATTGTATTTCCATAGACTACACGTGTTAAGACTGTGTATATTGAATCCTTTGTATCGTTGCAAAACCAAGTGATAAAAACCATTAATTTTTTTAACATGAAACTGAAAGTTTTAAAATATCCTGTTGTCATGGTAACTGTAGCTACAATGTAGCTAATTTTGCCATGGCAACCACGTATGAAAAATGCAATATGGAGCCATAGGCGTATCCAGGATTTTTCAAACGAGATGTTCATCCGCGGCCAAATCATGTCTGTTCACGGCCAAACCATGAAGCGAGAAGCCAAAAAGTGTTTGTGTGTTTGCGTGCGTGTGTGTGTGTGTGTGTGTGTGTGTGTGTGTGTGTGTGTGTGTGTGTGTGTGTGTTGTGTGCTGGGGGGGGGGGGTTCGACAGGATTTTTTCATGGCCAAATCATGTCCATTCACAGCCATACATTTTCAAAATCGTGCCGACCTTATTCCCTGAATCATATGTATTCCATCTGTAACGACTACAGGGTTTAATGGAAAGTGTTAAAGGCCCACTGTCACAGGATGGAAAAGCGCCCTCTTTTAACTAAAATAATTAAAAGGGTGCACTAATTACACCCAAAATGCAATAGAAGCAGCCATGGCAGTGTGGATAAAAAATCATTTGTTTCCTCCACAATCTGTACACTATGACACTGCAACAGTCCATGTTGATGAATTTGTGCCTGCATTCCAGGACTAGTTGTCATCCTCTCTGTGGTCGAGTTGACCTTGACAGTGGGCCTTTAAAGTATCGTGTTGGCATGGAAACTATACCTGTTATTTAGCTAATGTTGCCATGGCAACCACATATGAGACATGCTATATGGAGCAATATATGAGGGATAGCAATGCTTAAAGGTTGTGCTTTTTATTTGCATACCAAGCCGTTTTTGCTCCGATTTAATCCAATCAAAGAAAGGTACATGAAATAAAGTATTCAACATCTGGGATATGATGTGAAGTTTTTGACAAATCGATAAATCATTTGATTTCAGTCAGTGTTCAAGTTGTATTTTGAAATTGTACAATACATTTTAGGCAATGGATGCATAACTTTGAATTTGATAGAGTAGACGGGTAAATCTAAGAGGAAAAAAAAACACCTTAAACCCCCCCCCCCTCAAAAAATGAAAAATGATAAAAAAGGTTTTTTCAGAGGTTTTGGATAGGGTTTGACCTCCAAAATAATATACTAAAAATCTACCAAAATCCAAGTTCAGGAAAAGGGTTTTTTTAAGATGGCGTCGAAGATGGCCGCCATGATTGGCTTAAAATCAGCATAAAACGGGCAATAAAGGTCTAAATTTCTGATGTTTGTGTCTTTTCCTAGGTTTTGGGGACCGAACAATCAAAAAAGAAACTATGCACAATGTTGTTTAGTGATGGGAAAGCCTTTAATCCATGATGGCATTCACAATGGCGCCCCCAAATGGCCCCCAAAATGGCTGCTGCGGGCGTAATATTGCTATAAAATAGGTAGTAAATGACCTACATTTGTGATGTTGGTGTCTATTTCTTCGGTTTGGGGTCAACAAATAGACAGAAACTACTCAACGTGTTGCTTGGTGATTGGAAAGCCTTAAATCTAAGACGGCATTCACAATGGGCCCCGAAAATTGTCCCCAACAGGGCTCCCGTGGGCGAAAGATTGGTATAAAACAGGCAATAAATTGCTTACATTTCTGATGTTTGTCTCTTTTGCTGTGTTTTGGGGGTCAACAATTCCACAGAACTATATTTAACAAGTTGCGTGGTGATTGGAAAGCCTTATATCCAAGATGATGTTCACAATGGCCCCCGAAAATGGCCGCGGTGGGCATAAAAGTGCTCTAAAACAGGCAATAAATGGCCCACATTGTGTGATGTTTGTGTCTGTGTCTATTTCTATGTTATGGACATCAACAAATCCACTGAAACCACTTCCCATGTTGAATAGTGATATCCAAGCTTCAAAACCAAGATGACTCCTAATTTGGGCACCTTAATTCCAATATGGCGCCCAAATCGTCCCAATATTTTCCCTTAAAAATGTTCTGTTTGCAGTGATCAGAATTAATTGACAGCCTTTCAGTTAAAGTTCCTTTTTAGTTTTACTCTAGACTATGTAGAAATAATTGAAAAAAATGAAAGATTGTTCTATTAAGTTGCGTAACTATGCTTCCTCCCTGCTCTGGTACTCGTCATATTGTAAGGATTTTTACAAGCATCATCTTGACAGGGTCCACAAACACCAAGGCATGGCAGACTGTATCCCTACTGCTACAACAACCTGTTCTACAGTCAATTGTGCGGTTGCATGGGATCATCTTCAACAAATTTCTGGAGCAGCGTCCTTGTCAGAACTAGGTTATTGTCCTTCAGTTTCCAAATATGGTCTGTGGCCTTCAAGTTGCCCTTGCTTCCCATCCAAACCATAATCTGATGGTAAATTCTCAGAAAGATTCTTTACAAAATTATCATATCGCAACCAATATAGAAGTCACAAATACGTCAGAACATCTTTTAAACACTAGATTGAGAATTTTGGCGGGCATTTTGGACTCCATCTTGGAATTATTTAGGGTGCCCGATTTGGAAGCTATCTGGGATTTAAGGCTTTTCAATCACTATTCAACTTGAAAAATGGTTTCGGTGGAATTCCTGGCCTCAATCACATAGAAATAGACACAAACATTAAATAATGTAGGCCATTTATTGCCTGTTTAGTTCAATTTACGCCCACTGCGGCCATTTTGGGGCCATTTAGGGGCCATTTTGGGGGCCATTTTGGGGGGCAATTGTAGATGCTGTCACAGACTTAAGAGTTTCCAATCACCAAGCAACATGTTGAGTCGTTTCTTTGGATTTGTTGACCCCCAAAACCTAGAAAAAGACACCAACATCACAAATGTAGGTCATTTAGTACCTGTTTTATGGCAATTTTACGCCCATGGCGGCCATTTTGGGGCCATCTTGGGCGCCATCTTGAATTTAAGGCTTTCTCATCACTAAACAACATTGTGCATAGTTTCTTTGGATTATTTGGCCCTAAAAACATAGGGAAAGACACAAATATCAGAAATTTAGACCACTTATTGCTTATGGGGGTTTATGCTGATTTTAGGCCCATGGCGGCCATTTTGGACGCCATCTTGGAAATAGCCCCTTACCTGAACTTGGATTTTGGTAGATTTTTATTATGTTATTTTGGAGGTCAAACCCTACCCGAAACCGTTGAAAAACCTTTTGTATCAATTTTTTGGGGGTCAAACCCTAAATTTACTCGCCTACTATAACGTTGGGAAGAATACTGAAATGATAAACTCTTCAACGACAGCATAGGGGGAAAACCCTGAGATTGTGATAACAAAAGCATTTCACTTATCATTTACGAAGAGGTGGCGTAAGTCACCTAACACCTTCCGGAGAACAAAGCACCTGCTAAAGATAACTTACCTGCAGAGTTTTTGATTAACTTGGTCCCAGTAATGGAGTGCACCAGCTAACAAGACTGGTAAACCTTGTCTACAATACGGGCAAACTACTTGATGATTTCATGAGCAGTAACTTCATCACAATACCAAAGTTTCAAGGGCAACTCAGTGGTTTTCGTACCAGTAGCCTAATTTCACATGCATCTGAGATCCTGCTAAAATTAATCTTCCCTCGTATTGCTATTATAGAGAATCATCTCAGTGAGACTCAACTTGGCTTCAGAAATGACATGAAACTGACAGCAAAATGCAGCCTAAGACAATGTACATAAGTCGAAGTGAACCCTATAAATTTGCAGTATATGCAGAATGAAAAGAACTGGAGCAGATCCAAGAGTACCAATATCTTGAAGCAAAAAATGGAAGATGGAAAGTTTGATAAAGAAGTACAGAGGATCAGAAAGGCTAAAGTTAAGGTTTGGGAATTCAAAGAAGTCCTGAGGCGTTAAATCTCCACGGATTTGAAGTTATGGTTCTTGACGTGTTGTGTTTTCTCTCTGGTTGTCTATGGGTGTGAGACATGGCAATTTACCAATGTAATCAGAAGAAGATTGAACGTTTTTTTTTTTTTGAAATCTGGTGCCACAGAGCAATGATGAAAATACTCTCGAAAGATAGAGTTACCAACAACGAAGTGGTGGAAGTTTGGCAAATTAGACACTGGAAAGCTTTATTGAATAAACAAGATCAAGGGGATGAACTGGCGATGACATCAAAATGAAGACGAGGATAATAATGATACTACTACTACTACTACTACTTCTACTGCTACTACTGCTACTACTACTACTGCTACTATCCGTTGTTTATTATTACCCCATGGTCATGAAAGGTAGGCCTACACTTCAGCCAAGACGCTGTGACGCGCTTAAAGCTACAAATGATCCGACCAGGGTATCCATTTGTACACCTGGGCTGAGAGCAGCAAAGCAAATTAAAATGTCTTGCTGAAGGGTATTAATGTCAACGAAACAGCAGAAAATAAAGTAAACTGGATAGTTAAGGTGGCTAGCCTTCATCTCGAAGACAATAACAAGATAATGATGATCTAAAAAAAAATGTTTACTTACATCCATAAATGTGGCGTTGATGTAGTCGGAACCCAGCTCGTCTGAGTTGGTTTGAAGCTTGACTCTATGACTGTCGACTGTAAAGAAAATGAAAACCGACAAGAAATGTAAAGTGTACAGTTGACTGAAATAGTAATGTTTATCATTGTTCTATTTTGAACACTACATGTGGAAAACTGTGTTCTAAATGATTTTTTTTCACAACAGGAATTTTTAAGAATGTTTTGTGTTCTTTGTTCGTGTGTATATAGGCCTAATCAACGCCGCTTTAATGCAGACTACAATCTGTTTCATCTCTGTTCTATACGTTACAATTTTAGAAAATAAAACAGCTTACTACGTTACGTTTCAATACGTGTTCAAACATTTATGACAAAGTACACTTTCCATCAAATTAACACACCTAACGTTTGGCTGCATATATTTTCGTTCACCATCCACTGTAATGTCCACTGGCGTAAATCCGGGTGGGGGATATATCCCTCCACACTTTTCGAGGAGGGGGAGGGAATGGCCGTAAAATCATCCCCGAACTTTTGAAGAACAAATATTTTGTTTAATGAATCAATCATTGATAAAATTGCTATATAGTGAGAATTTCTCCTGAACTGCCTTTAAAATGTTTAACCATTCAATTTTAATTCAAAAAACTCAAAAGCTCCCGCTCGGTCGCTTCGCTCCCTTGCTCATACTTTCCCTCAATAATTTGAACATTTCGGCCCCGGAAAATTCCTGCGTGTGGCCTTGTTTTAATGGTAGTCTCCACTGCATGGTAGTATAGTTATAATCAATCATTTTGAAAATGTGTAGTTCCTCCGACTTTTAAAATATATTTATTCAGAACGTTGTTTTTAGAGTGCAGTATTATACTGACAGACAGAGACTAGCAATCTCAACTACCCGAATTAAAGTACACTATCGTAAATTGGGAGGAGAGGGATTTGGTTGATATATCCCACTACTTTTCGTGAAGGGGGATGATCTGTACACATAACATTTATACAATTTTTTAAATGCTGAAGATATTATCTGAATATCCCGATATGTCCGATTTTATACATATATTACAATATCTCTAATTCATGTTCATTACTAACGTGTTTTCCATTGGTCCAAATGGGCAAAATAACGTAGAATGTAGTCCTAATATCTACAAAATGCAGAAAACAATCTCAGATATTTTCAGGTGAGGACAAACGGAGCTTACCCGAACCAAGACTGTACAACATTGATCAAGATGACAGTTTAAAATATCTTTTAAAATTGTCAGAATTTTAAAAACCCTTTAAAGAAATGTTTAGGATTATTCGAAATTATGTGCTGTGGTGGTGGTGGTGGTGGTCGGGGGGGGGGATAGTGTTCCCAGTATTCCAGGAATTTGGGTATCCCCTAACCTTTTTACTTCTAATATAAACCCCTACCAAAAATTGCTTTCTACAATCCTTTCCTTTTTGACAATTGCGCTTTGAATCATTTGCATCAAAATGATCTTTCATGAGTGCCACTGTTTATTTCCACAATCCGTTTTTCTCATATAAAAACAATTGTCAATTTTCCACCTGTGATAAGCCTCTCCTGTGAAACCTGTGGTTTTTTTCACATTTTAGAGACACCCGTTCTAATTTTACTGCCGTACTGCCTCTTGTTCAGTGATAGTAGTCTTAAAATACTCCCTTTTCCTCTTTAATTTGTGCCCGAATTTGAAAGGTCTTTTCAATCTCTGAATCTGAGACATTTCAGAAACATTTTCCCCTTTTATAAGATGCAGTCTCACAGGTACTAAAATTTTTTTCGCTCACTTGCACATTGATACAGACCATGAAAACCCAACTGCAAAATTTAATGCTATGGTATTTACTGCTTTTATATTCCAGCCAAACATCGAGAAACACATTACATGAAAGTTCTAAAATGTAATCACAATAAAAGCTATATGTCAATGTTTAGAGATAGTGGTATATTTCGCACGTTGTAGGTGTACCCTTCTCAAGAAATAGCCCTTGATTTAGGGATGTCCCCAAAATTGAGAAATTTCATCGATCGCCCCACCCCCACTCCTCGGACCGCATTTACGCCCATGGTAATGTCACATGCATTTTTAAAGGTAAGGCAACGTAGTAATTTGTGTTTGCCCTTTGGCAACATTTGTAACAAGTTTTAAATCACACTCGTGTTTACCAAGGGCCGTATCATAAAGTTTTAGCACATTGCATTTTGTGTGGCTTTTGAAACAATCAAGCTACACTACAGGCCTGATAATCTAATCAATTATGCTCCTTATATTTCCCCATAAGTGATTAGATTTCTGATATGGTAGATAACATACTTTTTTGAAAATATTTCTTTTTTAATTATTGGATGTTTTCTGTTCTGAAACCTAGTGCACAGTTATTTTTCTCACCTGTTCTTCTGAATATTTTTTTAATACCAAAAATGCAATTGCATACATTAGTTGACGATATGTCTGGCAAGCCTCCGGCAAGCTGTCAGGTTGTTAAGAGCAACCTTTGTCAGAATAGTATACAAAGAATTTGCATTAATATTAAACAGTTTATGGGCAAAGCTACATATGCCCTAGTCTGGCTTCCAGACATTTAGATTAACCTGTTGTCGCGTTTATTGAGCTATGACCTTTGACCTTTGGCCTACACACTTGGGCTGTATTTTGATATCATGTACCTTCATACCAAATCTCATCAAAATCCTTCACATGTTTCGGACGTACGGACGTACGGACGGACGGACGGCGGCGTTTCTATATCCCCTCCCGACTTCGTCGGGCGAGGGGATAAAAACCAACTTTCCACTAACTGTGAGTCAAACATACATTTTATTCTCCCTACAGTCTCTCCAGTTATTGCCGGAATAGTGGACGAACTGTGGGTGGACTAACTCCTCGGAATAACTCCCAAACCAGAGAAATTATACATTTGGCAGAACATTATAGCGATCTCTTAATGTGGATAACAGGTATACTACTAGTATTTATGGAATTTTTGGATAGCTAATTGAGGGTGGCACCAGAGGGTGTGTGTGTGAGGGGGGGGGGGACTGCTCCCTCACTTGTTAACATACAGATTATTTCATTTTTCCTAGTGTGCATTAATTCCTTATATCCATATTTTTTGTATTCCCCCCGAAGGTTTTCTTGGTGCCGCCCCTGAACTTAGTTTATCAAGGGAAGTAGGCTGGTTTGGGCATGGGGAGGTGCACATCTTGCGGAGGTGGAACTAACTTGGTGTGGGGAGGCGCACATCTTAGGGAGGTGGAACTAAAGTTGAGAAAATCAGGCGTTGAAAGCAGAAAAGGTGGTGGAAATTTCTTTTTGCTTGCCAGCGGTGGAACTCCTCGGGGGGGGGGTGGCACGTGCACCCAGTGCACCCCCAGCCTACGCCCTTGTTATCACTTAGTTTGCATAAAAGAACAGGGATACCCTTGTTTCATATCCTTACAGGTCACAACGTTTTTGTATCTGTTCTTTTTCTTGTTTTCTGGTTTCCTTCCTTCGCAGATAGGTTCATCTTTGTTGTAGATATCCTGCAAAATATGAGAAAAAGTAACAGATGAAGAAAGGGAGCACTTCTAGTACAACAAACAGCATAGACTTTTACGTTTGGCTAACAACATGCATACTCTATTAACTTTTGAAATTTATTTAGTTATAGTTTGAATTTTGTTGCCGTATCCACAGGTGACGCAGGGACGGAAGAAAATGTTATTTTGAGATATTATGAACTTGATTTTCGCTGAACTTGCAGACAAGTTCCTTAATTAAGGGTAAATAGAATGTTTGTGAGATGGATAAAATTGAATTCGGTGCACTACAAAACCTTAGTTAATTAAAGTGAATTTCCCGTTTTGACTGTACTCCCACTTCAGTTTCACGATGGAATGAAAAAAAAAATGCCCGAGTCTAGACGACAACCTCACGGTTTTAAAAGTTGCGGTTGCGTAAATGGTTGCGTGCAAGCTTACATTTATTTAGTCAGCCTAATTAGGGAATTGAATATCTTGTTGAAGTGTAACTTACATCGAATTCTTTGTCAAAACCATCACGCGATCTCCTAGACTTGATGTATTTACCCAAGTTGCTGACCGGTATGGGTGGGTAAAGGGGACGTGGTTTTCCAGTTTTTGCAACAGGAGAGGGTAAAGGCTCGCCTGACGACTCTCCTGTTGGACCATCACTGTTATCCTGTATGATAGTAGCTACAAAGAAACATTAACTTCAGTATTGAATACACAAAGATCGTTCTCATGCATCAAAGTTCATAGGGTATGGTTTGCAGAGCATCTTTGGATAATTTGTTGACATGGAATATTGTCAGTAATCCATGTGATTTGAGGTTTGGCAATTTCCCGGTAAATGCTCGTGTTTTCCGCTTTGGTGGGAAATACTGGGAAATACCTGGGCAAATACCTAGTCGCGTACTCTTGCAGTTGTCTGAGGTCAACCTAGAAGGTCATTAATTCTCTTTATTTGGGTTTTTCTTACACAAATCCATCTTAAGCCTGTAAATTTCAGATGGAAAGACATGTAAGAAACCTCTTTATTCTTAGTTGGTTATAATTATTCGGTACTATTTCACGAACTGTACATGGCAGTTCTACACTGTACATTATTCAAGTGTCAGGTTTCTGTGGTGTGTAGCCCTCATCTTGCTAAAGAACAACATCAACCGTCTATGGGAAGCATTTGTGTTCTAACATGTCATTGACCATCTTTATTCTTATTTCAAATTACAATGTAATATTAAGCAGGGCACACAACCAGCGTTGTCACACCTGGGCGGTCTGGCGATGCTGGTGAGAGTGAATGTCATTTGTTGTTTTTGTTTCGGATAGGTTGACAAGATAACCCAGCACGTTTCTACATAACCCAGCAAGTATCTATACATTATGGTCTTCAATAGCGCATTGGTTTCTTTCCTCATAAATCATAACATCTCTATTTGTCTTAAAATTTCTGTAATTACATTCATATTCAGCAAAACAAAATAATCAAGGAAAATTGGAGTAAAAAGCAATGTTGTTTTTCCTACGAATATAAGCATGAAAATGGCTAGAGTTTGTTAAATACAAATGCCAACCAAGTGTACCATGACTGTTATTGTTCTGGATTTATGGAACAAATTATTCATCAATTTTTGTAGACTGAAATTATTGAAACACGTTTATAGAATAAAAGGCAGGTGATTTTTAGATATCCCTATTTCTAATATTGATTTAGCCCCACGTGTAGAAAGCTTGTCCCAACAATCAGAATGGGTTCCCAGTTCCATACCATCAGTAAGTTACTTTTTTGGTGTATTTTGTGTTGAATTATACTTAATCCACAACAATATCTTTATTCATTTTTTCTTATTAACCTTCAAGAAATATTTTTTTTGTATTGGATTTCCTGTATTTTCTGTTCTTGTCAAAATAACGAGGTATTTATTAGTTAATACATGTATTCACCACCCGGTATTTCTCTGCCAACCATGTGTGATTTGGACACATCAATCAAGAATTGTAACATCTAAATATTCTATCAGTGCAACAGGAGCTTTTAAATGATATCATTTATGTTGTTTTAAAAGTGTTTTGTTTATTTAAAAATAATGTATTTTCTGCATTTCGATCAATTTTCATGTAACAGTAAGAAAAGTAACAAACTGTAATTCTGAATATATATACACATATATACACAGAGTAAATAAAAAAAATACACAAATTATAATTCACATATAATGCAATGCAAATAAAATGCATATACAATATGCACAATTATAAACGATATTCTTCATTATTTTGTTTCAATGAAGAAATGATTAAATAACCCACGTTTTGAATTATAATTAAGATAATACAAGAAATTTTATACGGATTGAATTGCAATTGTGATGATAACAAATGAATTGCAGAATGAGAAAAAAAAAATCAGACAAAATGAATATATGACAAATTATATCACCTGAAATACGCATAATGCATACCACATATAGATGTATAATTTTGATGAAGGCTGCCGTAATAACCAGAGCTTGATTATATGCATAAGACGTTAATCTAAAAATAAAAAAACGCTCGTTAAACCAAAAATCTAATACGGTAAACGAACCATATTTCCTTCTCCGATCAACGAACCCTTCTCTTTTCGGAATAATGATCCCATTTTAATTTTTCGGAACCATGAACCCTCATTCACTATAATGCTGTCACCAAATTTCACCAGAATACTACTACTACTGCTACTACTACTACTACTACTACTACTACTACTACTAACTACTACTACTAATTGTAGTTGTTGTTAATATAATTATTGATTTATTATTATTTCTTACGGCAGGGACCAGAAAATCAAATCCAATGTACAGATATGAATGTCCGTGTCCGGACAGTTACCCCCTGGACAATTCCCCCCCCCCGGACAACTACCACCCGGACCATTCTCCCGAGAGCGCAAAGTTCACCCCAGGACAATTGTCCCCCTAGACAAATACCCCCGGCAACTACCGGAGGACAATTCCCCTAGACAATTCCCCCCTAGACATACCCCCCAGGACAATACCCCGGAGACAATTCCCCGTAGGCACAACTACACCCCCAGGAAAACTATCCCGGACGGACAATTCCCCCTAGGACAATTCCCCAAGGACAATACCCAGGAATTTCCCCCTAGCAAACTACCCCCGGACAATACCCCCTGGCATACCCAGGACAATTCCCCTAAGACAACTACCCCGGACATCCCAGACAACTATCCCCAGGACAATTCCCCCCCGAGGACAACTACCCCGCGACAATTCCCCAGGAAACTACCCAGGACAATTCCCTGGACAACTACCCTGGACAATACCCCTAGGACAACTACCAGGCAATTCCCCTAGGCAACTACCTACAGAAATGCCCATAGAAAACTAGCCCGCGACAATTCCCCAGGACAAGAACCCCCAAAAAATAATAATTATTTACGCTTTGTTTTTTGATTCCCAGGCTACCCCAAAACAAGTAATACTAATTATTTCACTTGTTTCATGGTTTCAGATTATATGTTAATAGTATATCATAATCAAGATACGAGGTGGGGTATGAAAATAGATACTAGAAAGTTTAAATTTTACTGATTAATGTGAATAATCGCAAAATATATAAATGATTAAATTAATAAATCTTTCTTTCTTGTCCTTATTTCTACCAAATTTGTGACCCCTCGCACGTTCCACATGTAGGCCCTTCTTATTCCCCCTACAAAATTAAGGTCCCTGCTCCTTTCCCAATACCATTGAACTGAAATAAGAAAACAGGGGAGGGAGACAGTTTCCATCAGTGGTTTCGACAGGTTGCATAATATTATCGTAATAAAATGTATGCAGGAAGTCTTGAAGACGGCTTTCCATAAAAACCTGCATGCACATGTGCAAATTCTGCGCTATTTCAGTCAAACCGTGGCAGAAACGAGAGTTGATTCACAGACGACTTTCAGAGCTCGTCGTACAGCTGTCGATTTTAACTTGTGTTTCGAGACTTCTAACTAGCGCGAAATATGGCGGTTTCGTGATACGGGCCCCAGTCTACTCAGCAGGGACAGGTCTATTTTATAGGCAGAATATCAGAGCACATGCGGAGTCTTTGAAAGTTTTGTTTTTTATTCTAATTTTTTTTTATTTAAGTCTTTATTGAGTTTCAAGATTCATAGATAGCAAGCAGACAATCAATAACAAATTACAATAATTACAAATGAAAAAAGGGCAGTGTACAAAAATACATAATATATACCCTAAAATTATTTAAAGGCTTTCTATAAGAGCGAGGCCCAGAAAATAAAATAAAGGGAACCCTGATCGACAGGATAAAAAAGACGAATGTGCGTGCATTCTCAATACAAAACAGAGTGACAGACAAGGGAGAGCAGACCCGACTAGCGGCGCGATCCGCCTGAGAGCGCACAAAACAAAACAAAAAACAACAAACACACACAAACAAAACATACACGCACACATAACTATCTACACATACACAGACACACACACACACACACACACACACACACACACACACACACACACACACACACACACACACACACACACACAAACAACACTCAGACTCACGAAAGGATCCGCCCCGCCCAACCCAAAACAGCATGTGATGTCGAATCCTTAGATCACGCCGCAGGCCAAATATGTCAATGCAGGGAAAGGAGTTCGCGGGGAAAACCCGAGAACAAAATAGGATACCTTGCTCAAAGACATGCGGTACGAGAGCCTTTGAAAGTTCACTTGTGTGAAATCTACTATCTCCTTTCGTATGCAAAATAATGATATGCGTGGATTTGTGCAGATGAGGCCAGCGACACACATGGACCTTAACCCCCGCCCTCCCAGGGGCACTCAAATTATATTTTTACGGGGTGCCCCCCCCCCCCCCGCCAGGGGAGCGCCTCACTAAATCCTGGGAATGGGGGGTCTAGGTAGATGTCAAAAAGCATAAAATTTGCAGTCTTCGGAGCTAAGGAGCCCTGAAATTGGGAGTATACGGGACTGAGGAGCGGGTTAAAGCTATGCCATTTACAAGTCAGTCTCACACCTTTGCTCGCACAGCTGGTCAGGAATGCCAGACGATGAGTCTTCTTTGGCATTGGCGCGCAGGGGCGTCGATCCGTGTTTTGGATGGGGGGGGACAAAAGTGAAAAAAAAAACTGCCAAAAAATTTCGCGCCAAATTCCTGTAGGCTCCCACAGGATTTTGCGAGCGGAACGCGCCGAAAAACTTACAATTGTGCATGTTTAGTAGCATTTTTAATCAAATTCAAATTCAAATTTCATTTAACACTCATCATAAAAAAATTCAATTTTTTTTTACAAATATTACATAAAGTGAAATAAATATAAAATACATATCACAAAACACATGGTATAAAACATAATGAGAGTGTAAGGGGTGAACAGAAAGGAGGAGACTCCTTTGATAAGCGCTACCCCGGGAAAAAAAAAACATAAGATAATGCAAGTTATACAAACACATAAAGGACAAAGAAAATACTACACGTAAAAAACAACAGAACAACAGACATAATGCCTAGATTTTTCACAATATTTAATCAATGTATCTGCTCAGTAGGAGTTGTTTGTATTTGTATTTAAAAACATGAAGTGATTCACTTGATTTAATATCAGGGAGTTTATTTTGCCATATTTGTGGTCCTTTAAAAAACAATGAATTTCTCATGCATGTTATTCTTATTTTTGGGTACTGGTAATTACTAGCATTTCTTGTATTGTAATTATGAACATCTGTGTTGAGTACTTGAGAGTAACACAATTTGATAAAAAGGCCGGAAGTTGTCCAGTAAAACACATAAACATAAAAACAGCAATATGAAAATTTCCCAGGTCGATTACATTTAATATTTTTTAATTCATGAAATAAAGGCTTGGAATGGGCATAATGAGTAATAATACGCCATTGCTTTCTTTTTGGAGTAATAATCTGTCTATATCTTTTGGCCTCGAATTTGTGCACTGCAATAATACAATAATTAAAAATACGGTGTTATCATGAGTATGATATGAACATCCGGGGGTAGTTGTCCGGCGGTAGTTGTCCTAGGGGGAATGTCCGGGGTAGTTGTTCCTATGGGAATTGTCCTAGGGGGAATTGCCCTGGGGGTAGTTGTCCGGGGGGCTAGTTGTCCGGGGCGCGTAGTTGTCCTAGGGGAATTGCCCGGCGCCGTAGTTGTCCTAGGCGGGGAATCTGTCCTAGGGGGAATTGTCCTGGCGTATGTCCGGGGGGTAGTTGTCCTAGGGGAATTGTCCGGAGTAGTGTCCTAGGGGAATTGTCGGGGTAGTTGTCCTAGGGGGAATTGTCGGGGTGTTGTCCTAGGCGGAGAATTGTCCTGGGGGTAGTGTGTCCTAGGGGTGTAGTTGTCCGGGGGGTAGTTGTCCTAGGAGGAATTGTGTCTGGGGGCTAGTTGCTCTGTGGGATATTGGTCCTAAGGGGGGAATTGCCTGGGGTAGTTGTCCTGCTGGGGTAGTTGTCCTGCGGGGTAGCAGGGAGGAATTGTCCTAGGGGGAATTGTCCTCCGGGGGAATTAACCGGGTGGTAGTTGTCCGGGGGGTAGTTGTCCAGGGGGTAGTTGTCCTAGAATCATGAATGTCGATATGTAACCAAAACACCGGGGTTTATCCTTCTCTTTTCGGGGAAGTGCAGGGGTTCATTTACCTGCCGCGGTATTCCAGTCTCAACACGAACCCTCCGGCTTAACGCATTCGTATTGGTTGTGTAAATAACATATAACATTTATTATTCTCTTTGCAGTCCGTACACTAAGACAGTATGGCTTTGCAGACAGCAATCCATACTCGTTGATATGACAAATATATTTCCAGACTACATGTAGTTCTTTCTTATCCTTTTATCTTTTTTTCCCTGGTACCATGTGGCAGCTATACGGCGAACAACTTACCTAGTAATCTAAAAAGTCGATAAATTCCACTGAAAAGATGTGGGGATTTTTCAACGAGAAAACTCAATTTTACCACAAATCTAACACTGATCGGTAGCAAAATATTTTGGTGAGTATATAATAGATCATGCAAAGTAACTTATGGAAAATTCATAATCTTGTGGTAAATGTACATAGGCCTACCTTCAATTTCAATGTTGCTAGAATAATAATCTTGTCTACGGATAAGCGATGATCCAGATCTAATTTCAAAAGAGTAAGAACCAAAAGCAAAATTAGAACGGCATGTTTAGTTTTCAGTCTAATAACGGAAACCTATGCAAAATAGGGAGAATGGTTGTTCGACCGTGCGCATCGACCGTGCGCATATGCTGCCTGCTTGAAAGTCGAATCATTATTTTCCCTTAATGCATTTGTCTAGTTAAATTTCCATGAAAATCCAACACCAATTTGTATGGTATCTAAAGAGATAGTGCCTCGCCTTCTGCTAAAGTGAGATAAAAAGTGGTAAGAACCATGGGCGTAAATCCGTTCCGAGGAGTGGGGGGATGATCGATGAAATTTCCCAATTTTGGTCCAAAATTTTTTGGGACACCCCAAAATCAAGGGCTATTTCTTGAAAAGGGGACACCTACAACGTGCAAAAATACCACTATCTCTACCCTAAAATTGGCATGTAGCTTTTATTGTGATTACATTTTAGACCTTTCACATAATGTGATTCTCGATCTTTTTGCTGTTATAATAAAAACACTAGATATCATAGCATTAGATTTTGCAGTTGGGTTTTCATGGCCTATTATCAATGAACGATGCAGAGCGAAGCGAGCGAGAAATTTAGGGACCTGAGTGAGAATTGCATGGGTCGAATAACATCTTATAAAAGTGGAAGGGGCACGAACTGCTTCTGAAATGTCTCAAATTCAGAGACTGAAAAGACCTCCAAACATAATATATGAAAAATTGGCGGCAAAGCCTGTAGCGAGCGAGCCTGAACAAAATTAAAGTAAGTTGCCTCTTAAGTCGTTTTTCAAATTCCGGGGCACAAAGTAAAGAGGAAAAGGAGGCATTTAAAAAAACAAGCTATCACTTATACAAAAGGCGGTAGCGGCACCTAAATTAGAACAGGTGCCTCTTAAATGTAAAAAAAGGCCATTGTCACAGGGGAGGCTTATCAGAGGTGGAAAAATTGACAATTGCTAAAGAAAACGATTGCGCTCCTTATGTCCTCATGTGAGTTTGTTTTCTACATTTTGTTGATAATAAGATGTTTAATTAGGCCTACATTTTGCGTTATCTGTGCTCTGAACAGGGATATGGATAGAATGCCCATTTGGACTAATGGAAAACACGTTAGTAATGGACATGAATGAGAGATATTAAACTGGAAACATCAGGATATTCAGATAATATCTTTAGCATTTAAAAAAATATATAAATGTTAGTAATAATTGAATAAACACAAAAACACTTATTGAAAAGTGGAGGTATATTTGTACAGAACATCCCCCTCCTTCCCGAAAAGTGGTGGGATATATCCCTCAATCCCCCTCCTCCCAATTTCCCAATTTACGACAGTGTTCTTTAATTCGGGCAGTTGGGATTGCTGGTCTCTGCATGTCTGCCAGTATAATACTTCATTCTAAAACCAATGTTTTGAATAAATATAGGTTAAAAGTCGGAAATATACACATTTTCAAAATGGTCGATTATAACTATACTATCATGCAGTGGAGACTACCTTGAAAAAACGAGGCCATAAGCAGGAATTTTCCTGGCCGAAATGTTCAAATTATTGAGAGAAAGTGCAAGCGAGGGAGCGAAGCAACCGAGCCAGGAGCTTTTAGGGTTTTTAAAATTAAAATTGGACGATCTTAAGCATTTTAAAGGAATTTCAGGAGAAATTCTCAATATATAGCAATTTTATTAACGATTAATTAATAAAAAAAAATGTATTTTTTTTCTCGAAAAGTGTGGGGGGGGGATGATTGTACAGGCCATCCCCCCCCCGCCTCGAAAAGTAGGGGGGATATAACCCCCGCATCCCCCCGGGATTTACGCCAGTGGTAAGAACATTCAAGAGGGAATGAAGCAGTATTGAAAATGCACCATTTCTGGATTCAACTGCCTTTACAAGGGACAGCATTGATCGAATGCACGCAATGGTTGTGAACGATAAACGAATTACTCATGCATATCGTCAAATTCAGTTAATACCATAAATAATTAAAATGGGACTCTAGGAGCTTTTTAGTAATTGGGAGACCTGGATTAATTTGCCCTCATTTCTCATCGTTATGCCAACATTCTACCAAAATTAGGCGAAAACCATTTATCCGATGTTCATAATACCAATGAAAATATAGTATACTATGACTGTTGTACATTCAAGGTGTATAGTTCTGTTGCTACTTTTTACCTGTGATACAAATAATTGATGAAGAAAAAAATAGGTATAAAAATAGGAGGAATCATTGTAAAGTTGATACAAAATGAATATGTCCTTAGTCAGTTTCCTATCTGATGTAGTCATTTTACCCACCTCCTTTTCTGGTAGAATACGAGTCCTCCGACGACTAGCAAGAACACCACCAGCGGGAAGCAGACAGACATGGCTATCGCCCATGCTGTGAACATGTCAATAAAAATACATGTTAACAATTATGACTTTCTCCCTCTCACAACGTAACCACAATTACCACCTACAATGACGACAGAGACGACGATAATGATCACCGAAACTACTAGTACTAGTTACTTTTAAACATTGCTTTTCCCATATACCTGCTTATGGAATATTTCATATAAACACACCCTTTGAAAAATCCTAGACGCGCCCGGTTCCATATTGCTTATCTAATATGTGGTTGTCATGGCAACAATAGCTACACTATAGCTACAGTTAACGTGACAACAGGATATCTTAAAACTTTCAAATTCATGTTAAGAAATAAATGGTTTTCATTACTTAGTTTTGTGACAATACAAGGACTCAATATACACACTCTTAACACGTGTAGTCTGTGGAAATACAATGTACATAACACTCCTATAGTATTTACGAAGTTGTCAGGTTTGCGGCGCCTTATAACTTCTGATCGAAAATAGGAATCTGCTTCCAATTTTTACATGTTGTTTATAGATTTGGGCAAATGTTGAAAAAAAAGTATGACATCAATTTGTAACTAAATTCTCAATTTATGACAAAAATGCATTCTTGATATTTACGATTAATGGGGGAAAAAAAAAGGATTTTGACCTAAAATCATCATAAAAGTCTCCACGAAACCTGTCAAGTCCGGTATTAAATCATTGGGAATTTATTTTTCTTTGAAATGGCACATTTATGGAAATTGGATATTCGAAACAAATTTTATCCTAAATATTGAAATTTCATCAAATGATGGCCATTTTGGACACGATCTTGGATTTGGAGGTACTCGCAAAGATTTTTTATTATTTTGTTATGCTATAAGCTTGAAAATAAGCACGGTCTACTTAATTTGTACAGATGGTGAAACAAATTAAACAACTAAGCATGTTTTTGGGGTTGGGCCCTCCGCTTATTATCTACTTAGCATTTTAGATTATGTTGTATGCCTCCGCAACGAAGTTTCCAGGGGCAGTATGTTTTCGGGTTGTCCGTGCATGGTGCGTGCGTCCGTCTGTCCGACGGACCTCGTTACCTCAATAGCTTAAGAACAACCGATTGCGGAGATAATGTACTGATTAGATTATGTTGTTGAAAGGTCAAAGGGCCTAAATCATGTCTGATTTTGGCTCGTTACCGCGATAACTTAAGAAAGGCTGGTCGGATTTTGATGTAACTTAGGTGAGGTATTTATTCTAAGGCACCGATAAACTGATTAGATTTCGCAGTTGAAAGATCAAGCGTCAAAGGTCACGAGGCCTCATACACGTGTGATTTGGGCAATATCTTAAGAATGGCTTATGGGATTTTGATGTAACTTAGTTGAAGCATGTATTCTAAGGCACCAATGAACCGATTAAATTTCAGTGTTCACAGTTAAAGGTCACGAGGCCGAACACTTAGTCTCTGTAGAAACATAACTAAAGAATGGCTTATCAGATGTTGATGACACTTGGGTAAAGTATGTATTAAAAGGCATCGAGGAGATTTCGGAGGTCAAAGCTCACGAGGCCTAATACATGTCTAAGTTGGGATCGCTACCACTATAACTTATGAACGGATGATCAGATCTTGATGTAACTTGGGTGAAGTATGAAGTATGAGGTGCCAATTGAATTGATTAGATTTAAGAGTTGAAAGGTCAAAGGTTATAAGGATGCATGCATGGGGCTTTTCAGTTTAAATTGAATTGGGTGGAAGGGTGGAGGCATACCCATCGAATGCGCGCAGAACTGCTCTGGTATATGGTTGCACTTTTCCTTGGAATTTTCAGTGTGGAAAATTTCCATGGGAATCTTTGAAAATTTTCCGGAAATATTGGGAATTTTCGGCAACTTTTGGAAACTTAGCATATTTTTGTACATTTAGCATTTGAATTTAAAAATTAAAATCAGAAATGTCGTGAAATCAAAACATTTACTCAAACAGAGTAAAGAAAGGAAACAATGCAATGTCAAAAAGAAATTTAAGTCTGTTTAGTTACATTATGAAAACAAACATTACTTGACTCGTAACTTGGCTTTGTTCGCGACATGTACATATAATTATCAGCTCAACCAGCCAAACTTCTGATACACGCCTGCTTGATGAGATAGTAGAGGTCTACTCAAATTTTGTAAATTAAGTAGCAATAAGTTTTACAAGTCCACTCATATTGAAATAGTCGACTAATATTGAAAAAAAAAGACATTTCAGTGGAATTTTTCACTTCATGCACAAATTGCACATGCACTGCATACAATGTAGGATCAGACTACAATGTATACATTTCAATTCTTATACACGAATGTGAAATGTGTGTGTTGATTTGGGCTGATTTATCGTCATGAAAGGCCCAGGCGAGCCAAAAGAGAGGTAAAAACTATTCTTTTCATGTGTGGAAGTGGTATACAACAGTACTGATTACATTTTCCAAAAATTAAATAATTTTCAATTTTATATGATAAAAATGAAAATTCCCAAATTTCTCCAAATTCCCCGCCCATTGAAAATTCTCGAAACTTTCCATGGAAAGTTTCCATGGAAAGTTTCCGCACCTTTGTAACCCTACTCTGGCCGTTTATATATTTATAGTATCGTGTTTTCAAAATGACTCATCATGATTAATTACAATGTTCTGATATTACAAACGCTCAGTACTCTATTGATGAGAAGTATCCCCTTTTTTGAGTATGCGATGACTGCTGTTACTTCGTTTGGTTATGGTCATTATAAGGATAATATGATTTATGGGATATAAATTATCTTCAACACTTACGTTCAAGTGTACCACCACTGGTCGTTTCTTCGACAGGTTTCGAGTACGGTCCTGGTCCACCATCATTTACAGCCCTGACCTGACAATATTAAGTCAATATGATGAATTTTAATATGTAAATGAAATAATGTAAGCATTTAAGTTTTTAGAAAACACCAACAATCGTAAATAGAAACAAGAACAACGCAAAGCGTAGCATTCCCTCGCCGGGTACAAATGACCTACATACATGCATGTTTAATGAATTGTGAACTTTGACTTTGGTCAACACACTCAAGGCTCAAACATAGGCTATATTTTCATAAAATGTACGCTTTTACCAAATTTCATTAAAATCTGTCTACTACCTTTATCGAACGAAAACCTCATTTTCAGATATATACATAACTATTTTCATATACATACCGGTATTCATTGGGCCATGACATTTGACATGTACATAAATCAAAATCAAGGATAGCATGTATTTTGTTAAGACGTATATTCACACCAAATTCATTAAAACCTGTCTAACATTTTCAGATGGATTTTCAGACATGCGATTAGCTTTTTTTTTTTTAAAGAGCCATGACATTTGACCTTTAATCTACATACTCTGAAACTAAACGAAGGTTGTGTTTTAAAACCATGTACCTTCATACCAAATTTCATTAAGTCCATTAACCATTACTAAAGTTGTGGCACAGAGGAAACCTATTAATTAGCTATTTTCGCATTTAAAGACGCTATATAACACTGTGGAAGACCCGTTTAAAAAATTGTCGAACTTTGCTATCTGACATATCTGACAGTGTTTGAATAGACAAATAAACACCCTAAAACACAAAAGTTTGGACAGTTATGCTGTCACTAGTACAATATGTGCAGATACAAATTGGTACATTAATTTAATCTCGGCCGATAGGAAATTCTGCAACACAGCAGTCTATGGGGGAAAGCTGGAATGGTCTCTCAATAATTTTCACTTTTTTAAAGCACTTAATGATCGTTTTAAACTGTAAATTTTCAGGGCTTCATTTTTAGACCGTATCAGAGACACTGGTAGCATGGGGAATCATGTAGCTCAGATTTTTTAAACTGGAAAAATTGTTATACAATGCCTTTAATGAGCTATGACCTTTAACCTTTAATCTAAATACTCTAAAATCGAACTTAGGATGTATTTTGATATCATGTACCTTCTATTAAATTTCATTGAAATCCGTAAACATTACTTTACTTTCCAATGGAAACCGTTTTCTAGCTATTTTCACATTTAAAGATCGTGTCAGGAATTTGCACGTCCATTACTGCCCTTCATTATCAATTTACAAATGGTGTGTTAAATCGATTACCTTTTTGCCGATTGGTATTCGAATACGACTTTAAAATGAATCGATTAATCGTCGGGTGACGAATAGTCTAAAATGCCTTAGCTGAAAATCAAATACAGTAACTTGATTGTTTACAAATTAAAAAAAAATAATTTAGATATCAATATTCAAATAAGGAAAACATTTTTAGCATGATCAGAACCCAAATATTCATTTCTTAAATGGAAAAATAACGATCAAGAAGGTGGGATGGCGACACGAAATTCGGCCATCCGTACCATCCCTGCAGCCATCACTGTGAAATATATTTTGCCAACACAAAAGAAGAGTTTGAATGTCGGTTTGAAAAACAGAATGTCAAAATACCGTCAATTTTTACATATTCTTTCCTTTGCTACGTTACTTTTTCCGAAAATTGCTGTCATGTATTCGGAAACTGATTCTTCTACGGCTATTGGAAGTTTATCGTACACAGTCGCCATCTTGCGTTAACCAAAATATCCGTTTACCCAAATATCCATGTATCCGTTTCCCGCACTGTGCAGTGTGGATACGCGGATATTTTGCGTAAACGGATATTTGCCTAAGCTAAAATCGGACAGCGCGCTCGCGATCGCGCAAGGTAGGTAGCGATGTTGATGTATGAAAGAATTCTATATTCGAACAACAAATGTTGATTTTTAATGTGCCACGGGGGTAAGACAACCATCTTCGTTTTGGGGCTGTTATGTTTTTCATTCTCAACTTTTCATCTGCTAACCTGCTAACAGATAGATTCCAACTGTTAGTCACCTTAGTCCCATGTAGAGTCTACTTGTTTTCGCGTATGTTGTTAGATCTACTTGTTATTTTTTTTGTATTCTGACTAATCGAATAATCCGATTAATTCGATTACTTTTCCAGTCAACTAATCGATTATCAAAATCGATATTCGACCCAGGCCTAGTGTGTTGAAAGTTTGAGATCCATTCGTCATGAATTTGTTGTTTTATGAGAAAAACTAATAACGACATTGTTACCAGAATGTTGTTCTTTCCGTGAGTTTAAGTTTTGCTCAAATTGCGAATCGTGGTTTTGTGTACCGTCGCAAGACCAGCGGAGCACACTGATTGGTTAAACGGCTAAACTCCGTGCGACCTTCGTCTAACGGCTGATCGGACAATTTTGGAACGGCCCGTGCACGTCGACGTTACTGTAAATTTTGAAGTTTAATTGTCCAGATTTTCACCAAAACTACGTATTCTACCCAAAGGTTCTATGACAGGTGTTTATTATTTTATACTAATCTTCACATTGTGAACGATTTGAGTTGATTTCATTCATTTCACCGTTTTCTGACGTGCAAATCCCTTACTCTGTCTTTAATGAGCCTCGAGCTTGGACCTTTGACCTACATACTCCAAAATTGAACTTACGCTGTATTTTGATATCATGTACCATCATACTAAATATCATTAAAATCCATCAAACATTACTTTAGTTTCAAACGGAAATCCTCACATTTAATGAACTTTGAGCTTTGACCTTTGGTCTACATACTCCGAAATATAACTTATGCTTTGGTCACAAATGAAAGCGGCAACCGCCCGATTTATAGCCTGCTCGGAATTGAGGCATCGCCCTACGATTTTTGGAGAAGTTCTGCGGGCTGTAAAGCCTCAGCGATGCCCGGGAGGTGCCCTACCGACTTCTTGTCGGTCGCTGCTGGTTCTAGATATAAAAAAAATGGCAAAATCGAGGAAGCTTCTCCGCTTGGCGACCGGGCAGTGACCGACTGATGACTAACCGTTTCCCGGACGGTCTCCCACCGGCCATCGGGCGAGTTGGTGGTCTCCCGCCGGCCATCGGGCGAATTTTAAGACATCGGCCGGTGGACCACTGGGCTCGTCCGGGAGTTTTTATCACAGGCAACCTGGTTATATTTATGTGGCTGCCTCACTAGCCATTAATAATACAGCCCTTCCCCCCTGCTCCCTTTGTTTTCTCCTGTGCTTTTGACATTTTTATTCAATGAAAACTGTTAAAAAATGCATGTGGCCTTTTTGAAAACTTCCAACAGAAATCCAGCTGTCTCTTGTGGAGCGCGCTGAGGAATGCCTTAGCGATATTTGGGAATGCGCCGGCAGGCATCATCCAGATGCCGACCAATTTTGAATTCACCCGCCCAGTGAGCGACTGTCTCCCAGCGGCAACTATTCGGCGAAAGGGTGGCGACTGGGTGGCGACCGCTCGGCAGCCTTTGATTTAGCAGCTTCGAGCAGGCCAAATTTTGTATTTGTGACCACAGCATTAGGCTGTATTTAGATATCATGTACCTTTATACCAAATATCATTAAAATCCATCGAACATTACTTTAGTTATCGAACTGAAACCGTTATATTTTCGCATTTATAGAGCTATGACCTTTGACCTTGATCTACATATTCCGAAATCAAACTCAGGCTGTATATTGATATCAGGTACCCTTATACCATATCTATCATTACAATCCATCAAACATGACTAAAGTTATCGAACGGAAACCAATGTTACGGATTTACGGACGGACAGACAGCGGTGTTACTTTATCCCTCTTCGACTTCGTCTGGCGAAGGGATAAAAAACTGAAATTTTTAACCCTATTAAATCAACCCGAAAGTTTCGTATCATGTCACACATAATACCCCCGCTGCTTATTTACACTAACTCACGCAGACAAACTAATCAACAAACAAAAACACATTATTTCAGCAGAAATGAATTTTTGTCTGAAATCTTATTTACAGGTTCAGGTTTAGGATGAATTCCACTAGGAAGCGATCATTACACCAGATGGAGCTGGGGGACGGCGTAGCAGGGGGCTCCATCCTCCAACGGTAGAGAAAAATCAAATTATAGATCTCAAAACAGGTTTTCTAGTTCAGGGGCGGCGTCGGGGGCGGGGGGGGGGGGTGCGTACCTTGGGTTAACTCATGTTGCTCCCACTAAATCGTATTTAAAGATCGTAGATTTAAATGCTGCACACCAAGCGTACGGTAGGGGTACTGAAAATGTTTGGGTTTGTTTGGCAATTTTTGTTTAATCAATTTTTCAGAGATTTTGTGATAAAATCGCCATTTTTCCTGCTTATGTTCATACAAATATATATATATATATTTTTACATGTTTTCATAATTAGATAATTGACACATTCCGAGAGTGAGCGAAGTCAGCAACACCTCAGCTGTAAACATTATAAAATTCACTAATAGTCTAATGTTACTTCAAATTCAAGTAACCCATCATTAAACTGATCTGATGTGCAGATTTAACGTCTAGAATATACATCCTAACGATCAATTATTGATAACGTTAACAAAAGTGTCGAACAAGTCGGCCCCTAACCCCCTTTGCTCGTTTCACGTCTAAGAAGACCTACCGTAGATCTATATGCAAAAGGAAAAAAATGTCAAAAATGTTAGGGGGCAGAGTTTCAAAACTATCAAATTTCAAACTTAACGTCGAAGACGAAGTTTCAAAAACGGCACAAACACAAGAAAAAAAATCCAAAACATATTATTAATTGTACGATTGACGCGAACGTCTTGTGAACGTGCCAAGTCAAGTTTACGTGCAAACAAATGGGAATTTCGCTTCGTGTGCGAGTGCGAGCGGCGTGCAGCAGATATTGCGGTGCAGTGATTGTGTTTTCCTCCTTCCAAGCTACAGTTCCCGGATGTTAGAAGGAGAGGTATAAAGTGTTTTAATCCACGTCTTCTCTGCACGCAAAGTCAATGGGGTCAGGGAGCCATGGGGTATACAAGGAAATATTCAGCTCTCAGTGTCACTGGCATTAAATACGAGGACAATACAATA
>JZLH01S0024944.1:3061-24982 GCA_001188425.1 Eucidaris tribuloides | reverse complement strand
CGTAAAATACATAGGACAGCTAATATGCTAACAATATTGCATGCCAGCAAGCAAACCTCTGGAAGGATAATTAATACAAGGTTTTATTGTATTGAAAAAGTGGCTTGTATGTGTAATAATATATTGTATTGAAGCCGAAGGTGTATTATTTTCATCCTTTTAAGGTGCAAACTTGGACCTGTAGGCCGTTTTCGTAATACAGTGTGTGCCAGAAAAAAGGAAACCAGATTTCATGGCAAAATATTCTATCGTAATGAAAAAAATTCTTCAATGGTCTAGGTATGATTGTAAAGCTCTGTTCCTCTTCTTTCATTTGATACATAACTTATTATTTATTGTTCACGCATTATTGAATTAAAACAATGGATATTGGTGCTACCAAAATTTCATTTGCACACGCATATTCCATCTTTGAGTCCATTTTCATGGTAGTAAATGTACTTATTTTTAAGAAACAAAAGCTTGACATAAAAATTCATAATTTTTTTCCTTTAACTGACACCTCATGTGTAAAAAATTAATAATGTATGCCGAAGAACAAGTAAAATTAAAACATGCCTGTTTTAGCGTGATTTTTAAGATGAATACATTTTGAGCAATTGGAAGCGAGCTGCACAAAGAAGGTCACGCACGGCTGACTTCACACAATATCTTGCTCGGGGCACGACAATAGGTTCCGAATCATGTTCGCAAGGTAATTTCTTGGTTGCTGGCTGCCAAATCCAGAATACATGGTAAATGAATGCATTTTGGAACATTCCTGAAAACAAGCATTATTTCAAATTGTCTTTTCTCACTGATGCAACGCTTATTTTTCACAAATGTGATATCATATGAAAGAAGATAAAATCGGCTTTTCAATGATGTCCTTCAATGTCTAAGATATTCTAAATACATTTAAACATGACAGTTTAAATTTAAAATTTGTTCGTGCAAATGATTTTATGACTGTGTCCTTTCTTGTTGACCTTGCTCAGCCATGCGTGAATGGAAATCTCTGTGACCGGTATCAAATTAAAGAAGAGAAAATATGCTTTGTAATCATGTACGAATTTCTTTTCATATTTGTTAAGATATAAAAATATTTTCATCAATCTCGGTTTTCTTTTTTCTGGGACGCACTGTATATTCAAATTCCATGCATACCTTTCAAACAAAGGTTGTTCTTGACAACCTGAAAGCTTGACTGAGCTTGTCCGACATAGAAAATAGTAAATTGTATGCAAGTTGCATTTTCAGTTTTGAAATTGCATTCATAGAAACAGAGGAAAGAAATAGCTCACCACCAGGCTTCGGAAGAGAAAACATCCATAAATTTGAAAACATTATGAAAGTGGTCTACTGGAAACAAAATGTGCGCCTAAAAGGTGCAAACTTGCAAACATGATGGAGTGGGGTGAGCGCTCAGTCGTGAAAGGTGCAGATATGCTCGAATACCGCGGCAGAAATTACTCTGCACCTATTTCCGCAAAGTTGCACCTTGTGCGCACCTTTATTTTTTAGTGTGTACTTCTGATAAAAAAATCGCTGAAACTTGAAGGGGGAGGAGGGATGAATGCATATGTCACACCCCTACATTTTGAAGGGACGTTTGCACACCCCATCTCCCGGTTGCATACACCTCTTTATTTTATCATACCTATGTAATTAGCACTTTCATACTGGTGACATTGATAATTTGTCATAGTCAGTCCTTGTAAAGAACTACTTTCTCTACATCACATTTGAGGGTTATGAAACCCTTAACAAAGAGATTGTAAGGGACCTATATCCATTGAGCTAAGAAGAGCTGAATAACATACGCTCTATAGGTTTAAACCACACAATAGTTTCGCATTTTACAGAGAATAAATCTTACCTAAAGCAAACTAAGTTCTTCCACAATTTTTCTATCAAAAGAAGTGTTTAATCTCAATTGGACTAGAATGTAAATGGTGAGAATGCCTTGTTGGTATCGGCTGGCTATACATCCTTTAAAGCTTGTTTGTGTCAGGCATATTTTTCTTGAATTGAATTCATACTTTAATAATTGTTTACCATGTCTAATCAACAATGGAAAGATACAGGTTGGGTATTAATTTACAATTTGAAATGCCAGATTTCAACCAGAGATTAAAAAGAACGAATTCATACATCGCATTTAAAATGTTGTTTCTGTCTTTATGCGTATTTGTAACCATAACTTCCAAAAAACAAAAACAAAAACAAACAAACAAACAAACACAAACCCCCCAAAATCAGCGCCAGCAAGAACGCTTAGAATATTATCAAACGAACTACTCACTGATATTATGTAGTTTTGCCCCGGTGTAAGTCCTGTTAGTTCGTACTCCATTGCAGACGTCAGATTAACATCAATATTTTCAGTCAGCTGCTGGTTATATTGAACATCATATCTTAATATCGAGTAACCATCAAAATCGCCTTCAGGTTCGATCCAGGTTAGAGAAATTGTTGTATCACTTTTTGACACAGCTGTAAGATTTCTCGGGACAGTGGGTACTATGAGGCAACAACAAACAGAACGGTAAGAATGTTAAATCCAGCCGATGTCAGTGGCTCACCGCAGCACACCAGTAATCACCAGTGTTTCGGCCATTCCAGTACTGTACACGTCCCCACACGCGTACCTCGGGGGGAGGGGGGGGGGGTTGGGGAACGAGCAAGAAGGGCCCTTTTTTTTGCTTTGTCAGCTGATCTAGGAGAGAGACCATGTACGAAAAGGAACCCCGCTTTACCTCCGATGTGAAAGAAAATTTGTCCGTCACACCCCCCTCCTCCCCCCTCTGGGTGACTTTTCGACGGCTGGCGTGACCCCCAAAAATTGTATCTTGGATTTGGAATAAGAATTTTTCGTCAATCCCCCGCTCGCATTTTTCCCCACGAACTTTTTTCACAGGACGCATGCGCACAAGATCATGCTACGAGACCTTATTAATATACATTATTACATTAACATGTCTATGTACGTCGACTCAAGTGTGTCGACCAGATTTCAATTCAGCGACGCGAGGATTGTGCTACATAAGGTTTGCACGCAATTTCTAATTTGAATGGGGGAAATACGCGTGTCTAGCAGCAGCTAGCTATTTTTCTCAGCAAATTCCAAATATCCTCTCTTCACCTGTTCACAGTGTATTAATAATCCTTTCTTTGTCTAACGTGTACATCACTTTCATACTTTAATTGCTAAAGCTCTATCTTACCATATTAGTTAAACGTAAACTGGAGCGAAGGGCCTATGACTTGATTATACATCATTTAATTAAAACGCAGATTCAGCATAAATTTGATATGAGGACCACCAACGTGCAGTGAGTTCTAATTTCTCTGACGCAATATATTCTGGTCATTCTCTTATATAAAACAGTTTTCCTCTTATGGTCTTGCTTTTACTGGAAATTTCATAATGACCTGGAATGAATTATACGTGTAATGTTCGCCTTTCAGCTCGTGTAATATGTGTCTGGATTACAAATGTAAAATTCAATGTTTTGTTATCGTAACAGGCTCTATAGATTTCAATGAAACAAAACGAAATTTCTCATAATTATAGGTTAATGGTGAAAATGTCATTTGATATGGGTGATGGTTGCAGCCCAATATACTGAGGGTCCAATTGAATGAGGGTTCGATAGATCGAGGGTCCATTGAATCAAGGGTTCGTTAGACCAAGGGTCCGAAAGAGAGTGCGATGGACCGATTCTTGAGAAGTGTTCGATAGACCGAGGGTTCTTTAGGCTGAGGATTAAGAGTCCGATAGACCGAGGTCCATTAGATCAAGGGTCCGTTTCGTCAGACCATGGGTCCGTTAGACCAAGGGCCCACTTGACCGATTAACAAGAATAGAATGGACCAATTTTTGAGAAGGGTTCGACAGACCAAGGCCTCTTTAGGCCGAGGATAGACCAAGAGTCTGATAGACCTAGTGTCCACTAGACTGGGGGTCCATTAGATCAAGGCTCCGTTAGACCAAGGGTCCAATAGACCGATTATTAACAAGAGTACAATAGACCGATTGAGGAGGGTTTGATGGACCGAGAGTCCGATAGACCAAGGGTCCAAATAGACCAAGTGTCTGATAGACTGAGAGTCCGTTAGACCATGGGTCCGTTAGACTAAGGGTCTGATAGACCAATTATTAACAAGAGTACGATGAACTAATTACTGAGAAGGGTTCGATAGACCAAGGGTCCTTTAAGCCGAGGATTAAGAGTCCGATAGATCCAGGGTCCATTACATCAAGGGTCCGTTTCGTATAGTGGGTCTGTTAGACAAAGGGTCCGGTAGACCGATTAACAAGAATAGAATGGACCGATTATTGAGAAGGGTTCAATAGATCAAGGTCCCTTTAGGCCGCGAGGATAGACCAAGCGAGCGATCAAGGGTTCGTTAGACTAAGGGTCCGATATACTGATTATTAACAAGAGTACGATATGGACTGATTGAGAAGGGTTTGATGGACTGAGAGTTTTTTAGGCCGAGGACACACAGATAGTCCGATTTTTAACAACAGTACGATGGACCAATTATTGAGAAGGGTTCAATAGACCGAGGGTCTAATAAGCCGAGGGACCAGTAGACCGAGAGTTTTGAGAGCGTGTAGGTCTACGGAGAGATATATAGGCCTAGACCCTCGGTCTGACGGACCTTTGGTGGCTTGGTCTAACGAACCCTTGATCTAACAGACCCTTGGTGTATCAGACCCTCGGCCAAAAGGACCCTTGGTCTATCAAATCCGTCTTAATTATCAGTCCATCGTACTCTTGCTAATAATTGGTCAAGGATCCATGGTCTAACGGACCCTCTATCGGACCCTCGGTCTTTTGGGCTGCCTCCATCACCCATGTCAAATGACATTTTCACCATTAACCTATAATTATGAGAAATTTTGTTTTGTTTGAATTGAAATCTATAGAGCCTGTTACGATAATAAAATATTGCATTTTACATTTGTAATCCAAACAAATTACACGAGCTGAAAGTAAAAAATTGCATGTATAATTCATTCCAGGTCAATGTCAGAAGATTTCCAGTAAAAGCAAAACCACAAGAAGAAAACCGTTTAAAGAGGAATGACTAGAATTTATTGCGTCAGAGAACTCACTCTTGGTGGTCCTTATTAGAATTTATGTTACTACCTTTGAATTCAACGCGAAGTTATACGCGTTTCGTACGATATACACACGTCCGAAAAGCGTTTAAGCTGCATGTCTGAACGCCCTACATACATTGTCATTGTGGTTATTGTTCTTGAGCTGGTATCGGCCAAAAAATCCGAGATAAGAATGTTCGATACTAAGACCAGAGGGTTTGCAACCGAGACCAAGACCAAGCAAACTGGTCCCGAAACCAAGACCAGTATCGAGACCTCCAACACTGCACTATAGTGACATTTACAATAACAACTGTTTAAAAATCTTTGGTACACAAATGCTGACAATGAATATGTGAGTCCATTCCTTTTTGACGTGCTGCAACGTCAGAAGTCAACAACTTTCAAACGATGTTTCATTCGCAGGGTAAATAAGGTTAAAGCCCAAGTTTAGGTTCGGAGATTTTTTTATTTGAAACCTTTATGCCCAAAGGTCATTATCACACCAATAACAGATTCCGAATGTCTTTTTTATTTTTATTAATTAATGAAAAATCTCGGGGCCTCCCCGAGATTTTCGACTATATGTTACATTATAGCATTAAGGGTTTATAAGGTGTTAAGGTTATCTGAGTTATACCTCATCAGAAACAGCAGACTCTGCTCACCAGTAGCGTAGCCAGCTTTTTGCCATCGGGGGGGGGGGGGGGGCAAGGCACCCGAATGTACCGACAAACTCCCAGCGTACCAACATTTTCGTGTTGTGTAATGATAACAGTTTAATGACTTACGATGACAGTGAATAATACACAGGGGCGGGTCTAGCTTTTGTAACAAGGTTGTTTTGTTGAAGTGAATGGTGATTCGGAAAAATATTTATTAAAAATGGCCCTATGTTGCGCGCGAAGGCGCCAAAATTTTGATGAATTATTGTATGAAAATTTGAAATTGCGTATGTTTGATACTGTTTTTTAAACAAATTTTGCAATAGGCTCATTTTGGTTTTCCTGACATCTACTAACATGATAAGATCATACGAATTTTTCACTAGGCAACTCAAGGGGGGGGGGGTAAACTTCCTAACGGCCACCCCTCCGCTACTGATACAAATATAAGATGCTTCTTCTACTAATAATGGTAATGTATGCGCGAGTGAGCGAAGCGAACGAGCGCTTCAGACATAAAGATTTTCAAGTCAAAGAAAGTTGAATTTCTATACAACCGTAACGAACCTTCGATGTTCTGATATTATTGATATCAGCACTCAGCAGTACTCTAATTTAATAGGAACACACAAGTATAATCATGCAACAAGTTTTGTTATTCAACATTACTTGGGAAGAACATTTGTGGCTTTTGGTTTGGCTGGCGAACGAGGAACGGGCCGAAGGGCTAAATATTTCCATCCACTTTACATGGTGGAGCTAGTGTGCCCCGGTATCAAATAGCGTTCTATTCTCTTTTCCCAAGATGTTTTCCAAAATGTACACGTTGCTGAAATGTTGAATCTTTTAACTGTTTAATGTTGTAGGCCTGTAAACATTTTGTCGGTACATCATTATGCTCGGGTCGGTTGATTTGGAACGTTTTCGACGTAGGCCTATGTACATTTGACTCAAGTTGACTGTACCAAGTGTCATCAATCATAGAACTCATGACAAGACGGTTTGCCTGGTTACCGAAAAACTCCTGACATAAAGAAACTCACTTATGCGAGCGAGCTTGGAAAAAAAAAAAAGATTTTTACATTAAATAAAAATGCGACTTCTTTCAATATTTCTGTTATTTTTTTGAGATATTTCGTCGGTACAAAATTGTTTTTTATCGGTCCGCGTGTACCGACGGAGTCCTTCGTGTACCGACGAAATTCCGAAAAAGCATTATTGGGGGGGGGGGGCAACTGCCCCCTCTGCCCCCCTTTGGCTACGCTAATGCTGCTCACACTTCCTGATGCTTCCTATCCGAACAACCTTATTGCAAACTTGTGTGAGCGGAATCCTATAAAACCCTCTTCCTTCTCCTCATACAAGTCCTTCAAGCTAGGTCTCTCCCTCTATCTCGCAGACCCCAACTCTTGCTATCACTCATCCCCTTTTGGACCCAAACACCTCTTCCACTCACAGGTCAAGTCCCAAACGTATTCACATACAACTCAAAACACACCCTCTCAAACATTCACAACTTCCATTCCACCCTCCCAGTCCCCTCTTCCTCCAGACCTCTTCCCAGCTGACTGCTTCCAGCTTGCTGACTACTAATAGCTTCCACTTATTACTGCGTGCTGGCGGCCACACAATCGACTCCTACCTACAGGAAGGGCACGCTGATGATTACCGGGCAGCGTGTTCTGAAAGCAGACCGGGACCTCCCTTGTAGTCGTGACCTCCAGTTGGCTAATGCTCCGCACCTCATCCCCTCATCCATCGCACACACCTCTTGATTTTCATTCGTAGACATTAGCAGTATCATTTCAGACTTGACGACAAAGAATCCTGATTAGGACGCCTTGAATGGTTTCCAACTTTATTTGACAGTTTTAAATGAAAATCTCCCAGGTGGCCTAAAAGACGAGAATATACTAGCCTACACAACAGTGCCAACGTATACTCACGTTTTCAAGATACACTGTTCGCAAGACTACGATACGAGGATATTTCTGGTCGCAAAGGACAATGAGACATTACATCAATATTTCAATTTAAACTAAAGTGATTAGTTTCTCACGCTGCGTTGTGTGAAATTTGGCCAAAGATCATTAGTGAGTGTCCGAATCTAACTTTTTAACTTTTTTTATTTGACACATTTCAAAAGAGAATTTCAGGTTCAATTGATATTTTTTTTTTAAATTATAGAAGGTGTGAATGACTTACTTGACCTACAGTGGCGACCGAAAGTATCGTCACGTTCTGAACGCGTGCAACGCGATCCCAGAAACGGATTTCGTTTCCATAAACGCAAGGCACGTATCGTTTCAAGGAACGCGTTTCTGCGAACGCGTTTGGAACGTGACGATACTTTCGGTCGTCACTGTATAAGAAGGATATTAGTAAGAGGTTAAGAGGAATTAGTAAATCCCTTCTGATTGTCACCATTGCATTTACTGATTTGTGAAAATTGGCGAAACACCCCAAGGGTAAAACTGAGATACCGTGTTCAGTGCAATCTGTCAACTATAGGACCTATATCGTCGGCGGTGATCCGAACCGTTGTATCGCGATACGACAGTGCGAAACTCTTTTCAGAGAAAATCGACTTCAACGTTTACTATAATTGCCACTTTTTGTCCCAAGCATTACAAGATGTTCATTGCAAGAAATATACATGGTAGGAAAGACCAAGACAATTGCTTAACATTGATATTTTTATTTTTACACAGAACCAAGAATTAGAGAAAATATCGCAAAAGAGCTACATGCTTGTAATTTCGGTTTGAGCGGTTAAAATTTTCCCAGTACAAAAACGACATAGGGAGTTCAACAACGCTGACCGCATTTTCAATACGCGCGATCAAGCAAACCGTCGTATCTCTCTTTCACGTGCAAAGTCAATGCAGCGCGTATGCTGACCGCGTATTTGCATATTAAGTGCGCGCAGTTGTTGTTTGCTGTGCTACAGCACACTTTTCTAATGGGATTTGCACATTTTATCAACAATTTATACGGCATCGCCTTTAAAATCCCCACATATCTCAAAAAATAAAATAAATTGCTGCCTAAAAGTTTAACCATGTATAGAGTAGGACTTGCACTTTCATTTTCTGCAAAAATCTCAAAATCGACATTTTGACCAAAATCGACTGATACCACGGTTCGGATGAGCGCCGACGATATATACTAGTTACTATTTGTACGCACCCCTCTGAAGGATTATTTTCCCAACGATTATCCGATACATTGAACAATACCGAACGTTTAATGCAATCGTGACATTACGTAAAGATCCAAATGATAAAACAAATACAAAAAATAACAGCAATAAAACTGAAAAATCATCACTTATCTCATTTGTATGTAAGATCATAAGAAGTAGACATTGCTTACCAAAAAATGCATCTCATCTGGGCTATATTTAAAGTTTATGGGAACTACGAGATACACCACCATAAAGTAAACACGTTTAATCTGCAAGGACTGAATTTCAGTAAATATCCCTCTGCATTGGTTGAGCATAAGTGGAGATTCAAGTTAATTTCAGTGATTTATTTAGTGGCTGCACGCCTCCTAAGTGTTATGAAGAAAGAAACCCGAAATGACTTCTGCGTTAAAGAGGAGATATACTGAAGCTTTCTCAGAGTTCCTTTAACTTCAATCCTAAAAGAAAAAAATGTGTTCACTATTTTGTTTCAACGTAGTACGAAACTTTAAAACTCACATGGTATAGGAATCGTTGTCACTCTGTCCGATAACCACTCGCCATTTCCACCGTCACTAACAGCTCTAACCTATTTAAAGTATATTGATTAGAATGCAACGAAATTACTACACAATAATGTGATATGAAAAACAAGTTTCGAGTGCGAGTAAAAACATCGAAGCTACATTATCAGATTAGAGACACCTTGGCTGAATGGGTAAGACCTTAGCTTCCCAATCTAGAGATCCCCGGTTCAAATCCTGCCGCGGCGGGCGTTTGTGTCCTTGGGTATGACATTTTATCTGCATTACCTCTCTCCTCCCAGGGGTATAAATGGGTGCCTGTTAGTGTAAAAATGATTTAGTGTGTCTGGCTTGATGCGCCTAGTTGGCAGCTCAGCTAGGAGTACTCCACAGGGAGTGGAATTGGTGCCCATCTTTGTGCAGGTTAGAACTGTATCCCTGTGACCAGGCTAATAATATCCAAGCGCCTACAGACCGATCTCATCGGTATTATGCGCTTTATAAGAATGGACTATTAGTATTATTTAAATTTGTCACTGGGACGAATTAGGTGATCCGTGTATTATCTTAATTAATTCCAGTCATGCGATATGGATTAAATTCGATTTTTCTTCGACGTCATAGACGAAGTCATATTAATGGCAGGGAATTCATTCAGACATCGAAATAAATGAAAAAAAAAACGATTTCTGCTTGAATAAAGGGTGTGCGCTAATGTGCGTCGGCACGCGTGCAAACACATCAAATGCTCAAAATGGCTTGAAACTTATGCAAACAAAATCCTAGGTCGATTAGAATATTTTAAATTTGGGTCTGAAGGATGACCCTTGACCTGAAACGTATGCCTGCCATATTTGGTGATGGAATGCATTGCGTTGAAGAGATATTGGCAGAAATGTATTTCGATAAATGACGTCATAGATGACTCATGACAATGGCAAGAAATTTGGAGCAAATTAATGCCATAACGCATGATCATGATAACTTGCAAGGTGATTGACTGAACCATTCTTGAGTTATCGTCTGTACAAAAATTGGGGAGAAATACGATATATACAGCGTTTCTTCCCCCCCCCTCCCCCAAAAAATGTGCAAGTGAAAACGCAATTATAAAATATTGTTGTAACAGACTGGTTACGTCAACGTCAAGGGCAAAGTTTCAGCTTTCAAATGCCGTTTGTTTTGTTTAGTTTGCTTGTTTTAATCCTGAGATATGAATAGTTAACCACGACAGGGTAATATGTACCACCTTTACACAGTCAGTAATAGTGGCAAAATTGTGGTTTCACTTTTTTACTGTTAACTAAACATATTATAGAGATCAAAACAAGTAAATTGAATGAAACAAACAATATTTAGAAGCTAAGATTTTGTCCTGAAGTTGACGTAAGCACGTGTCAGACCAGTAATTTCCAACTTTCAAAGAGGGCGCTTTTCACTTCTACAATTGTTTGAGATGTGCTGCAGTATGTATAAAAAAATTGTGCGAGTGAACAGCGCCCTCGTTATCAATAAGAAATACTTTTTGTGACATGACGCTTAAATCAATGTTAAGGATATAGTCTTAGCTTTCAAATACCGTTTGTTTTGTTTAATTTGCTTGTTTTAATCTCGAGATATGTTGTAAAGAACAAAAGGGTGAAATTAAAATTGTGCCAATTTTATATGGGCTTTAGTAACAGTGGCACAATTGTGATTTTGCCCTTTCGTTTTTAAATCACGCAAATGTAACAGAACTAAAGGTATTTTAAAGCCACTGGCTAACATTTACCACAGTTGAAAAAATGTGAGCTTCATAATCCTCCATGCTCCAAGTGTCTTTCATAAGGTCTAAAAATAAAGCCCCGAAAAAATTGTATTTCAAAATTATTAGTGCTTTAAAAAAGTGAAAATCGTAAGTTGACCGGACTCTCCTGCCCAATTCCTCCCATAGACTTACTGTGTGTGGATCTAGGCTATTTTTTACTCGCCCCGAGTACTAATTGTTTATTCATTCACATCTTGCCCTTAGCAGCATAAATGTCCAAACTTTTGTATTCTAGGGTGTTTACTTGTCCATTCAAACACTACTATGTAGCTCAGATAGCAAAGTTTGATATTTTTTTTTATTTGAAGCTCCACAATGTTAGCCAATTACTTTAAAGCTAAGACTTGAATTGCCAAAGAGGGCGCGTTTCATTTGCACATTTTTTTGAGACGCACTGTAAAGAGAGAAAGAAAGAAAGAAAGAAAAAAAGATTCTGACGAAATTAATGTTGATCCGCTGAATGCATAATTATCAATCACATACATATGCCATAACATTTTTCAGCAAATTTTCTGCACAAACTATCCGGTTGTACTTTAAGTCTCAGTTTCAGCACTTCAATTTCAATGAGAACGTTTGGCATTTGAATACAGGACAGAGCTACCACCTGTCAAATTCTGTTTAACGCAGAATTAATGCAAACTTATGAATTTTTATTTAAAAAAATGTATAGAATGTAATACATGTGGATTTGAGCACCCTCTTATTTACTTAACATCTAACTGAATAAATAAATGTTCTTCCGTATGTGTACCTTTATAACATATGTCTCATTCGGCTCTAAATCTGAGAAGGCGTACGTCATGGTTGTTGAAAATCCATCGGTAATGCTTATAATGTCTTCTTCTTCTCGTTGTATCTCATACCTCTCCAGCTCACCATTAATTCTAGTCGGTTCCGTCCATTTGATCAGTGCAAATGTTTGGTTGACAGATTCGCTTATCATATCTAGAGGGGCTGTAGGTTCTGTTAAATCAAGAATGATCGGGGCATTTACCATGCACTTTTGATAATGTTGAATTGACAAGATTACGTGACATTTGCTTTTCAATGCATATTTTCTTTTAAGCGTTACAGGATTAATTTGTAAGGCTTATAGCTGAGTACGTTTATTGAAAACAGATGTCACAGAAGGGCAAATAAAATTGGAAAAATAGTGCATTTTTTAAGGCAACAATTCTTTTAACAAATTTCGTTATCCTTATGTTTTAATTTCCATTGACACGTAAAGTTTAACCAGACGTTGACACTTTCATGACTTATAAATCAATAATGACAACTAGAAATGATTGAAGATTTTTTAAGTTTTCTCAAAATCATTTACGTTGACGCAGTCTATACACTGATATAATCTCACCTTAATAAACATGCTATTAAAGATAAATGAATAGTTTTTTTCGTTGCCTGACATTTTAAACATTTATCATTCCTAAAGGGCTTACCGCTTGACCGTGTTCTCTTCTGGATCATGTCACAGGGTCCTCCACCTTTAATCGTCCCAGCACAGACGGTGAAGTTAAACAGTGTGTAATGTGGCAACTCGACAAATTCAAAAGTGGTTTCCGTTTGGTTACCAGACTTTTTTGTAGGATTTTCTGATTCCTCTTCAAGTACTTCCGTCAAGATATAAATATAAAATATGTTACCGTGTCTACTAAGACATGGAGGCGGACCGCAGGTACATAATAGTTGTTGTTTTACGGTGTTATTGCAGACAATATCACTTGGTGCATCTGTTGGAACTATAATACAAATCAAATAATGGATTACCATGTGTTGTCACTGTCAGAGATAGTCCGTGTTACATGTATATAACATAAACTACATACTGGATCTTTCGGAAATTAACTGTGAGTTATCAAATTCTTTACACATTTCTCTCACAACTTTCTAAAATGGTAAGGGCTTTTCGTGTAGCTATCTGACGATGCATTACACAAATTATTCATTTGCAATCCTATCCGAAAAAATATGAAAACACATCTCTTCAAACATTGTCCGATACATTTTAGACATTGACATTTGACTTTCTTATATTTGTGAAATATTTGTAAATATGGGTACTATCTGTCATGGTATATAGTTTAAAATTTCGGTACTTACTAGTTTGCGATGTATTCACAATTACGTCAGAGACGTTGTCTGCCTGAATATCGTCAGCTATGGCTAGAACAGTAAATTCGTATGTTGAAAAGGCGTGTACATCAGTATACACAACAGTAGTGTTAGGTGTGATTTCCCATGTAATGTTGCCCTCTGCGCTGGCATCACATTGATCACGAAGCAAAAGATGACGTGTAATGTTGTAGATTGTTTCACAATAACTTGTTGGTTCACTCCAACTGATGGAAATTTCGTTGTACGAGCTTGAGTTCACACTTACGGTATCAGTTGGTGGCGGAGCTGCAGGTATCAAACAACCAAACATAATTGCGAATGTTTGTTTCCTCAAAATAAGGTCTTCAACCAATATTCCTAACTAAACTCTTTATGCATTATCAGGTGAAATGCAGTGTACATTTCGTTAATTTAAGTGCACATGGAGTTGCAGCGATAGCCATCAAGGATAAGTTATAATAATAAGAAATATCTCCTAATCACAGTATAACATCTTTGACTTGATTATCCAAACTCATGTCTCTCATTTGTTGAGATATTGATCTTTCTCGTTGTTAATCCCTTGAACTATACGCTGGCCCAGTGGCGTAACTACGGAGGGGGGGGGGGCCCACGGGGGTCACGGGGGGGGGGGCGACGTGCCCCCGACTCGGCTCGCCAAAAAAAACACCCGAAAAAGTAAGGGAAGAGAAGAAAAAGAAAACTAGGGCAAGCCGAATTAGAAATTGGTCTTAATTCACCTTTTGAAATAGTAAGTCCTTATATGTATGTAAATTTAAATTCTTTTTTATATCTATTCAAAACTTTGTTTACTCACAGTGGCGGTTTTTGCTGCTATGAGTATTCGGGTATAGTCTCACGAAGTTTATCGTGGCAGAAATGCCACGTTCAGTTCGGCACTTTTTTGTATTTCAAGAAACATCCGAATGAGGTAAAGTCATTCTTATCGAGAGTGATGAAGTGAGCTTGATATTTAGAGATTTACGTTTATAGAGAATACTCTTAGTGCAGGTCATATGTGTTTCAAACCTTTGACGAGTGTATTTCTAGTGTTGATATGATTGTGTTTTTTTTGTTGTTGCTATTAATCGTTTAAATGTTTCGGAACATAGATACCACTTTTGTGGCATATTTTATAACAATTATAATTGCTGTTATACCAAACCTACTCCACCCAGTGCTCAAATTGATAAAAGGACTAAATATATGATTATGGAAGATTGCTCGTTTAATGTAGGGCTCTTTTTCGATTTTCAATGTAAAAAAAGCCGTGACAAGTTATGCTGATTTACACTTAACCATAATGCATGACGGAATGAGTTTACGATCGTGAGTAATTCTTTTTCTCCGCCTTACCCAATGAATTTTACTGTTTTTTCGCATTAAAATTGTTCGCTCGCACGATTTTACTTTGAACTAGAGATAGCGGAGGCAATATTGCAGATACACTTATCAAAATAAAACGATATGTGTTGAAATTCTGCCTTCAAGCTTCCACCATTCTACATTCCTACAAAGTCAAATTTAGTTTTGCCATTGAGTGTCCTTTATAACGCATTAATTTCAAATCGGATTTCAGGGTTATATGACCTGAGTAACAGGCCGGTATAGCATGCCGGGGGGGGGGGGGTGGGGGTTGGTGCGTTGGGCGCGTACTCTGTAAAAAAATAATGAGTAAAAATATTCATTCTTTGAGGAGTGAATGTCAGAAAAGAGTGAACTTTGAGTGAATCTGGAGTGAATTTGGAGTAAAAAGGTGTGTTTTTACTCATTATGGAGTGACTTCAGGGATCACTCGGAGATTTCGAGTAATCCTTGAGGTCACTCCAAAATAAGTGAAAAAGACACCTTTTCACTCCAAATTCACTCTAAATTAACTCTTTTCTGAAATTCACTCCTCAAAGAGTGAATATTTGCACTCATTATCTTTTAGAGAGTACACGTCCCCCATCCATCTACCCCAAAAATACAAAAATCTGAATGGTCCACTTTTTCAAAGAACGTACTTTAGTAGTTAATCATTAACTGTTCTGTCACGAAACGATAGTGTTAACAGAAGGTCAAAATGCGCTCACAAAACCGCTAGAACTCATAAGCTTTAGGGGGCTCCGCCCCCTGACCCCTGACAAGCTATCACCATGTTTTGAAATGACCTGCTATCAGCAATTCATAATAAAAAAAAAATCATGCCAAAGGAACTGCAAACAGGTTTAAAAGTGGAATGGCTTTTAATTATTGTTGACTGTACATTTCACGAAACAATAGTTTTAAGAGATGGGTAAAATGTGCTCATAAAACCGCTAGAACTCATGAAGTTCAAGGGGCTCCCCCTAACCCCCAACAAATTATCACAATGTTTTAAAATAAAAAAATTATACTTTCGGAAAGTGCAAAATAGTTTGAAAATGAGGGGATTTTTAATTATAGTTTGACATCCATTTTACGAAAACTAATGTTGGCAGACTGTCAAAATAGCCCAACGAAACTGCTAGAATCTGAGAGCTTCAGGGGGCTCCGCCCCCTGACCCCCCCGGAACCCTATAGGGATTCTAAGGCGGCCCCCTCGACTCCATTGTTAGGAGAGTCATCCCTTCCAGGCATATGAAAAATATGCAGACCCTCATTGTATCAGAGGTCTGTTTTCTAAACTTCGCACCCCCTGAAAAATACAGGCCTGAATAAACACTTATATGCTTAATTTCCTTTGTGCTCACATGCGGTATTTATTTCGAATTACTCCGAAAGAATACACCACAAAACGCGTTTTTCTTCTTGGAGTTTCAAAGTTTCTCAAACCGCTCGATCGCTACGCTCGCTTGCGGAATTCCCTTTTAACTAAATGAATTGCATAAGTAAAAACATAGGGCCTATTGCTGTGAAAGTGAACATCGAAATGACCATTTTATAAAAAATTCCTGGAAATTGTTACAAATTGCCAAAACAGCCAATAATACACCTATCAATTGTAAGACGCACCCCTCGACCCCCGGGAATGGTGCGTCACTTGTCAAACGTGAGTCGGATTTTCATATACCATGACGCACCTGTGTGTCTCGACTATGACGGACCATTTTCTTACGATGACTGTGCCTAGGCCTATTTAAACGTATACAAACTGACGCACCCCATTCACCATGCTGTGACGGACCAATGCTTCCATGACGGTACCCTGCGTCATTATTTGCTGGTAAATGACCCACCCATGACGCACCATTCCCGGGGGGTCAGGGGTGCGTCTTACAATTGATAGGTGTATAATAGTTTAGTACCTCTATACCATACGTTTGGCATACGCAGAGCTTTAAATCTACTTTCTGAAAATGAAATTTCGGTTGAGTGATGGGTGCCTCCCCAATGAGTTGACCCACGGTACGCCACTGCGCTGGCCTCTTGTCATTAACTTGTGTGCGTTTGTGCAGATTTTCAAAGTTAACTACAAGAAGATAATTATGAATTTAAATAGTTACTTCATTACTTCACAAGTCCTTTTATATTGTTAACATTCATAGAAATCTCCACCTCTCACAAAACAAGGACACAATCTTTAAACTAACGCCCTAATGATATCCATTTGTGACCTGTCACGACATTTCGATCAATAAGTCGCAATGGGAGTTTTTGCGTAAATCGGTAAATTAGTTGATTTGGGTCGGAGAGGTCGATTTTGGGATTTTGAGATATTCTGAAAGTACATACATCAATTTATCATCTGTCCAAATTTGAGGGTCATAGGTGATTCCAAAGTCTGTTTTTTCTTGAAATAAACGAGACCATGTTTTTGCAGGCAGGTGGAAAAATCACCGATTTCAATCTTCGCATCGCGAGAATCGCCGCAAAATTGACCGAATATAATTGCTTGGTATGCAAAATCTACAAGTCACCTCACAATAATATTGGTATCATTACAAAGCTACGTTGTTGAACTATTTAATGGCAGTGACTGTATCAGCCTAAAATAATTGGAAAGTAAAAAATGACAAGTTAAAAGGCGAGTAAATTAAAATAGTGGAGAAGACTTTGTAACAAGTAATACCCCCAAGGAATGGGCCTCATCTAACAGACACACCCTAACAGATAATTGATTGTAACTTAAAATGTATAAAACTCCAGACAATGAAACTTGGCTGAATAGAAGAGAAGGATTAAGTGTGTGGATTAATTGTGCCAAATTTGAGCCTAATCCAATAACACCTTCATGTCAGTTGCTATGGAGTTTTAATTCCACCTTTCATGTCCCACACAGCTAGCGCTCTTTGCCAGCGTGCATGAATGAGCGTGATCTTTGATGCCGTTTTTCTCCCCTTTCCTGATAATGGCTTATGTGAAGGTCCAATCTTTTGAGCGGTGTTTTAACTGGGTTAGCCTTGTCCAATTTAAACAAATTTTATACCATTCTAAAGCTTACGATCTCTTCTTTTAGACCATATAAATAACTCAATATCCAATTTTTCCAACTTATTGTGCGTTTTTTGGTGACAGGTCACATTTTGAAATCTTCAGTTCTAAGACACAGCATTGCAACTGTAACGTTCATGAGTCTAATGAATTCATCTGGAATATTTCAAGCTACCGTACAAAACATGTATCAATATCAAATATAACCAAAGGAAAAACTTTACCTTGTTCCTATGGCTGCTGAAATAACTGCAAAGAATGAAATGAAGAGAGACGAAAAAGTGCTGCGTCAACAATACAATCAGGTGAACCGTACTCATCTATAAATGTACAAGGTACTCACGTGTTGTTGATACAACTTGACTTTGGGGCCCCGATAATTGGACTGCGTTGATGACAACAATGTTAAAGGAGTAGTTGGTGCAAGGTTCCAAGCTGTTCACAGTGTGACTATTTTGATCACTATTGATAGGTATTGTTGTTTGCTCATTTGTGTCATCTATTGACCAATACGTCATGTTAAAACTGTATGAAGACGAATTACACTGAAGCCACGTTGCTGAAGGTCCTGGGACCTGAAAAAGTGTAGGAAATAAAATATGTGTGGTGAATATATTTTGGACAATCATCTTAAGACAGACGAGGAAAGGTTTATGTAACGATTGTAGAATGAATGAAAAAAAGCATTTGACATAGAAACCGAGTGTAAAATAGAGGTGCAGAGTGGGTTCTTGATTTGCACACCACTACCATTTTTATCAGATTTTATCCAACTAAATAAAATATAGTGCTTATCTATCTACAGCGTGTCTCCAAAAAATGGTCCAATCGGAAATTATTTTTTAATATATGAAAATCACATACAACCTAGTCAAGTTGGGTATTGTCATAAATTTAAAGAACATAATTTCCAGTGCAATTTATTTCATTTCATTTGGTTTTGTCAATCCTGAGATTATATTGAATTTTCTGCAATGACGCGAAATCGCGTTTGTCCCAGTAGACTGTATGTGCCGTAAACGTGCATGCAGTTTCTGCATATTGTTTAACAAAGAAACCCCAATGAGAGTGTGAAAAGTTTTGTGTAATCGTTCAATTTCGCCCAACGAATGGATTTTTCAGGTTGAAAATTTCTGATTTCCAATTATTTGAAGTACAAAGGAGGTACATAACTTTGACAAAAAGGCTAAAATGAATGAGATGTGCAGATCATCATGACGTCAGTGTGAACGCAGCCTGGTAAACAGAAGACATGAACATATGCGATATCATTTCAATGCCGAGTAAGGGTTATTTGCACTTGATTTTTTATTCACTAGATAATCAGAAATAAACTTATTGAAGGAAAAAAGCATTTGTTATTTGCAGAATAAATTGGGCTGTCCATCTCTGTATATATAAAAATTAATGATAAAGTAAGATTCAAAGTGCTTGGATCTGTTATTTTTTGTAATGACTCAGAAAAAGATTGACGCCAACAGGATTCGAACCTGAAACGCTCTATATCCGGATCAGGCGAGCACAACCACTAGGCCATGCTGGTGGTAACGGCAATGCCAACGGTTTTACTGTTACATATACCCGAGAATTATATCCTTAACGTACTGAGCTCATTAATATTTAATAAGCCGCCAGTAGGAACGTTGTAATTAATGGAATGAGAAAGTTTGCACAGGGTTTAAGATGCGATATACATTTGGCTGTTCATCTCTGTATTATCAAATTAATGATAAATAAGATTAAATGCTTGATCTGTTAATGCAAATAATCAACGTTGGTAAAGGTGATGGGACAACTATCCACTTCGAGGCATCTGGATGTAGCTATCTTTTCCGAGCGAAGCTGAGGAAAGATAGTGTATACATTCGGATCGCGAGGAATGATAGTTTGTCTCAATTGCCTGAGAACCAAAAGTTGATTTATTTGCTTTATATTCTCACGATCGGAAAACTATTTAACCGAAAGAACAAAAAATGCGGATTGGCATTTCGTCTTAAAAAAAACACATTTATACCCCTTTCAGACCGACTACACCGTGAAATTCACGGTGAATTCTCCGTGACTTTCACGGTGAAAAAAATGCGCGTAAATTCATGTTGCCCTTTCAGACCGAATTTTGTCTACCCGATCCAATTGACATGATATTACTGCAACAGGCCATCTCAACTACGGTCGCTGATTTTGCTTAATGATTAATTCTAAAATGGATCGAGCTGGAATTAGTTTTCATGATGGGAATGCTGTTTTTACAGGGGATATGCCAGTTCGCGAACCTTGTTACCCAAACAAGATCGAGTTCAATGGCGAGTAACTATTACTGGGTCGGAATGGGATGGTCTCATTCTGATTATATTACTATAATAAAGCAATATGTCAGGTAAAAATATGTAGTCTAATTACTCTGACATTTTAGTATAAGTTTATAGGCCTACGATAAAAATAATGACACTTCAATTCAATCAACCACACGTATTTCCACGCGTCTTCTCCGTCCACTGCGGGTACTGCGCAGCTGCTAACCAACCAAAGGGCTAATTATTGTGATACGCGCATACGCGAAGTGAATTCACCGTGACATCTCGCGAGACGGCGTTTCACACCAACAGTTTCACGGTGAAGTCTTCACCGCGACTTCTCCGTGACTTACCCGCGACGCCCTTTCAGACCAAAAGTTCACGGAGACGTCACGGAGAAAGTCTCGCGATGTTCACCTGGGCCGGTATTCAAATCCGTACTTAAGTCAATTTTTGAGTAATTTTACTTAGTTTTTTACTTAAGACAAATGCTTAAGCCAAATTGGTATTCAATTCCGTTTAAGTATTTTACTTGGCTTAGACAGTTTTTGGCTAAATTTTTCGCCTTCAAGTATTTTACTTAAGTATCTTACTAGGATATGACGTCATTTTTGCTCAGTATCACACTGAAAATAGAAATGTGGGGAGGTTACTTAAACCATTCAGTGACTGGACGTCAGTAGGAAAGGCTTACAGCAATGGCGGCTTTTCTCCATCTTGAAGAAGATTACCAATCCATAAAGGAGGAAATAGAAGTTACTACAGACTCGTCCTCTGCACAATATGCAGAATGATATTCATTCTTTTTTCTTTTCAAAGGGAAGGGGTAACTGTTGACTGGCAGATTAATAGAAATCGTAAAAATACAATATGAAGTATATGGGTAATTAAATTAGCAATCAAGGAAGGGGGTTAAGATTGTTGTAAGTCGTATGTTTTTGTTTGTTGGGTGTTTAATTACATGTTTTTCACCGATTTACAGTCACCCACTTCATGTTTGATCATACAAATTCATCCACAAAGACCATTCTTCTTTCATTGATGTAGAAATTACAACACAAGACAAAATTCATTCACACACACTATCTTGCATGACATTCACTTCTCACATTAAATCATTAACAATCAGTACATCCATAAATTAAAACCAATGTGATAACTCAGGAATTATTGATGTACAACTTTACCTTTAATTTCATAAATCAAATCAAAGAAATGAGTATATAAAAAAGCAAATTAATGTGTTTATATTTATGGACTAACACCAAATAAGTTTTGTGGTAGAAAAAAGATATTAATGTACTACTAATACTTCTACTACTACTATTACTACTACCACTACTACTACTACTACTACTACTTCTACTACTACTATTATTACTACTACTACTACTACTACTACTACTACTACTACTACATGCACTATTACTACAACTACTACACATACTTCTACTAGTCAGGAATGTTGATCTGGTTTTTCGGGAGGGGGGGGGGCAAAAGTGGAAAAAAATCAACATTATCGGCACACTCTGCGTGCCAAATTGTAATACAAAATTTTGCATGTGCAGCATGCCGAAAATTTGACAATTTTGTAGATTTGATGGTACAGTGCACTCTCTTGGCTATTATAAAGAAGTCCTTGGGACCCATTGAATTTGTTCTTCATAACAAAATTTCTTTATATCAGGGCTGCCAAAACAATAGAATACAAAGGAAATCCAAGATATGGGACCAAAGATTTTACTTCTTTATAATGAAATTCTGTTATATCAGTGTTCATTATAACAAGAGTGCACTGTATTGTTATGCTAAGTTTTATGGTTTTATAGTGTTTTT
>JZLH01S0024943.1:27119-43005 GCA_001188425.1 Eucidaris tribuloides | reverse complement strand
CTGGATTGACCTTGAAAATTTTTTAGACCTTGGATTTTGACTGCAAACTGCAACAAGAGTGACTTAAAAAAATTGGACCTTGTATTTAGGCTTATTTTTTCTTCTGGTCTCTAGCCTAATACTATAGTACTGCACTGTACTTCAATTTAAAATCCAACGGTCACTATAATTCTAACCGAATGAGTTTGTACCTCCTACTGTATCCTTTGCTAAAAGTATAAAGTTATTTTTGGGGCATGCAAAAGACATGGCCTACCTCTAAACATGGATAACACATATATATCAATATGATAATGTAATAATAGGCATATAATATTAATAAGGTCTTTTTAACCCAGGGAGGCGTATTCAGTGACAAACACAGTATCATAAATTTGATTTTATTATATCATTATTATATATAAAGATTATTACTATAACCCTTTTCTTACATTTACGGAACACAGTAAATTACACATTTTTGGTAACTAACATGCTAATGTTCAACTTTCAAATAGGCCTATTCATGCCTTTTTCCACGCAACAAACTCCTTTATACATTATTATTTGTTGTCTCATATAATACCGTGCAAGTAAAAACAAGTCCTTTAAGTTGAAAAACAACATTTCTGACCTTTTTACAACTACCATTATCTGATGTTTATTTGATTATACATCGGGTATATACATAGAAAGCGTAACCATAAGTAGATAGATAAATTTATGATACATATATGACCAGACACACACACAGACACACAAACTGAGACACACATACACACACGCACAAACATAGCATAGTTAACATAACTTAGAAAGGACTGAAATATGGTTACCAAATATGGTACACAATTTTTTCACTATTTTTTTTATCCTACTCACTAAATTTCTTGGTCATATCAACTTTTATTCATATTTTTACAGTTCTTGGACTATCTGTATCGGCGTTTCATTAAAACAATGAACAAACTTGAGTGTTGGACTGTCATTAAGTATTTGAAGCTGAAAGGCTTGATCGCAGCTGAGACCTAAAAGGACATGACATGTTATGGAAACACAGTCCTTAATGTACTACAGTAAGACGATGAATAAACCAGCTCAAACATGGCAAAGCCAAGGTTGCAGATGAACCAAGGCCTTGAAGGCCATTGAAAGCAACAACTCCAGAGAATATTAATCTTATCCTTGACATAGTCATGGAGAATCTGGCATTTCACAAATCACAAAACTTTTCAGACGCCCTCGTACACCTTGCACACATTATACTTCTATGTCAGTTGATTGTGTGATCTTAACTGTGTAGTCAAAACCTGGTTAAAGCCCAATTACTTTGAAGCTTAATTGCTTCCTATACTTTTACAAGAGTGATACCAGAAATGAGCGGGTTCGTAGTAAAAGTTTATCCTTTATAAGGGTAATTTATCTGGGGAATTTATCTCTATAAGACTGAAATTTACTATCACGAATAACTGTTTTTATAATGATAATTTAGCAATACCAAATAGTTTGAACGCAACTATCAATTACAAAAAAAAATGCCTCAGAACAATGATTACTTTACCCTAACTGTTATATAGTTATGAAATTGTACGACAAAATGTCTAAAAGGTAGTAACTACACACGAGGTGTGTCAGAAAAGTTGCATGGTTCCAGGTACTGCCAGATGCCGAAGATATTGTGTCGAGGCTCGTTGTCATGGTGAAGCTGACACATGTTTCTTTGGCAGCACAACCTGTCACCTCTTCTAGAGCACTAAACAAAGTAATTGCAACCAAATCTCAAGAACTGACTGTGGACGATCCTTCACATTCAAGAATACGATAAACATGACTCTGATTTGGCATTTGTCTTGGTTTCTTCGGTCTTCACTGCTTCACAGTGACAACGCGTTTAAGTACAATGTTTATGAGCGCAGTTTCTGGCCGAGAAGAACATCGCCGTGCTGGAGCAACCTCGCCACTCACCCTACTTGATTCCATGTGATTTTTTCCTCTTCTTCAAAGCCAAGGGGCCATAAAGGGGACTCGTTTTGAAGACGTGTACGATATCAAGGTGGCTAAGACGACGAAGCCGCGCTCAATCACGGAAGAACGCATGAGTTCACAGAGACCAGTCCTGAAACTTTTCTGACTCACCTCATATGAAAAATGTAGTGAAATGCGACTAACAAATGTGCAAGTGAAAAGCACCTTCTCTAGCACTTATGAAATACTCTTGTGACATGTTGCTTACATCAACGACAAAAACATAGTCTCAGCTTTCAAATACGGTTTGTTTTGTTCAATTTGCTTGTTTTAATCTTGAGATATGCATAATTAAATACAAAAGTGTGAAATCACAATTGTGCCACTTTTACTACAGTCTATAGAAAAGGTGGCACAATTGTGATTTAGTCCTTTTGTTGTTTACAGCATATCTCGAGATTAAAATAAGCGTAATTGAACAGAACAAATGACATTTTAAAGCTAATACTATGTTCTTGACATTGATGTGAGCGTCATGTCACAAAAAAGTTTCTAATTGCCACAGAGGGCGCTTTTTTACTTGCACAATTTTTTAGGCATGTCTAAAAAATTGCACAAGTGAAAAGCGCCCTCTTTGACGGCGAGAAAATACTGCTGTGACACGTGCTTACCTCAACGTCAAGAACAACTCTTAGCTTTTGAATTCTGTTTATTTCGTTAAATTTGCTTGTTTAAATCTCGATTCTCGAGATATGTTGTAAACAACAAAAGGATTAAGTCACAATTGTACCACTTTCACGGGGAGATGGCCTGATACTATCATTGACTGTAATAAAAGTGGCACATTTATGATTTCACCCTTTCGTTGTTAACTAGACTTATCTCCAGATTAAAAAAAAACAAATGAAAGAAATCAAACGGCATTTGAAAGCTGAGACTTTGCCCTTGACGTAATTTTTTATCAATCGGTGACAAACGTTTTAATGTTTCAGCCCCCAAATTCTGGAATAATCTCCCACTCACAATCAGAGAACACCCAACACTTGACATCTTCAAAAAAAGCATCTCAAAACGTATTTCTTTTCACTGTAATTGTTGTTATATATGTATATTCAATTCTATGTAAGCGCTATGGTACATTTATGCATAGCGCACATAAATACTCGTTATTATTATTATTGTTATTATTATTATTGTTATTATTATTTTTATTATTATTATTATTATTATTATTATTATTATTATTATTATTATTATTATTATTATTATTATTATTATTATTATTATATGTCACAACAGCCTTTCATAATTGCCAAAGAGGGCACTTTTTACTTGCACAATTTTATTTTGAGATACACTGTACAAAAGCATTACTCTACTCAGTGTGTGGTCGGTATCTGATCTGTCAGAAAGTATGGTATATATTTCAAAAGCAAAATAAAAGAAACTGATGAAAAATATGAAAAATAAAACGGATTTCATATTTTGCTCTACAATTTCCTGTACCTTTCAGATGAAATATTGTATCCGGTTTACTTTCATTTGTTCATTGTCATTAGGAAACAGAGATCTGTACCCATTACCTATTTTTATGTCCCCGCCAGCTGTTGCGTATAGTTCGGAAGTCAAAACCTAAGCATTTAAAGACTTCTCTGATCTCATATCATACAGAGGGTGTTTAAGGTGCTACCGCACCCTTGGGTTCTGGGGAGAGTGACGTATCCGAAAGCATGTTGAATCTTCAAAGTCTTTGAACACACGTGGCCCATGATATTCCTTTTCCCTTTCTATTCAATGTCTAAACCATTAGAGTTCCCTTCTATTCAATGTCTAAACCATTAGAGTAACTTGTAAACGTTTCCCTCTTGAATACCGCATATAGAACCTGTATTTTCTATTGGGCAGTGTTTGCTTTGGCTCCCAGATGAAACATGGTCAGAATTTCTAGATATGCCACTCTACCAGCACCGCTGTGAAAAAAGCTCCTATGTATTTGAACAGCGACATGTTTTTTTTTACCTGCTTCTTCACTAAAAACAGAGTACTCGTGAAGTTCTCTTGCGTCTGGCACTTAGGCAGGAATGATGTCGTTACACCTGACATTAACCCTCTTCACTTCCTTCACCAGCCGTTGCCAGAAGTATTCCTGTCCACGAACATCATCCGTCCATGTCAAGTAGGGTTTCTGTCTGCTGAGGAAAAGTCTGACGATGAATGGGATGTTGTTGTTAGGGATGTCCTCCAAGAAGATCAAGATGACCTTCTCCAGCATTTCTTCGTTCATGTTCTCTATTGCAGCTCGAAATTTGATGATAAACCAACGGTCGCGAACAGCGGTGTTGCTAAGCAACAAGATGGACTTGTAGCTATTTTCGGTGACGTAATTGAGTGTGTTGATGTAGTACATGCCAAGTATGAGGTCATCATCTCCGTATGCGATGCGTTCAAATTCTGGAACCCTCTCCTCCAGAGCTGATCTCAGATGTTCGTTGACCCATGGCTCATCATCATCAGTGAACATTACGTTCAGATCGTATTCGTAATCTGCAGCGTCTCGACCGTCTTGGATCTCTTCATATCCCACGATACAGAGTTTAAGGAGGAACGTCTTGTACTTTAGCCACCACCGGTAGTAGTAAATAAGTGCAAGAGTCAGAACGACCACGAACGAAGACGGAATCAGCGTGCAGTATAACGTGATATCAAGTTCACATTCTTTTTTTGGATCAAACTCATGAAGCAACTTTCCTCGAAATGGTTTCAGAGATGCGGAAGTTTCTGAACACAATGTCGTCGAGGAGTCAGTCAAAGTCAGGGATTTTCCTAACCACAAGGAGAACCACATAAAGTCACAATCGCATGCCAAATTATTTCCTGATAGATCAATTGATTTCAGTGATGTATTAAGCATGTTTAGTGGTTTAAAGGTGCTTTCATTCAGCTTTGGTAGTCCGTTATCGGCAAGCGATAGATTAACCAATTTGGCAAGGTCAGTGAAAAGATCGTCTGCCAGATAGTGCAATTTACAATTTGCTAAGTTCAGGTTTTTCAGTTGATTTAGCCCTTTAAATAAACCCGTAGGAATATGGCGAAGTGGATTGCTATTCAAGTCCAGTGTTTGTAAAGCAGCAAGATCCTTGAACAGCCCGTCATGAAGTACACCCAGTTTACAATTTGATAATGTAAGCCGTTGCAATGAAATTAATGTTGTGAAAGTTCTGCTATGTAACTCATGCAATTTATTATTCTGCAGCAGAAGAAGTCGCAGACAGTCCAAACCATGAAAGACTGGTATGCGAGTCCTTGGGTCATAAATATATTCTATACCATTGCCTTGCAAGTGAAGTTTTTCTAAACGGGGTGTATGTAATTCAGTTATTTCCTGAAGATGAGAATTTTGTGCGTTAATGACAGTGATTGATGGTGTATTTTGTACACATAAGTAATAGAAAGTGGAGTGTGATAAATCGAGAATTTGAAGACTAGGGAGGTTAACTATAACAACAATATTAAAACTAACCACATTGGAATTGTGACTTATATCAAGAATTTTTAATTCATGGAGACCAGTGAATGCTCCGCCAGTTATTTTTTTAATCGAATTGTGTGAAAGATCCAATTTTTGTATTGGTATTGTCCAATTTTCACCACGACTGTTGAAATCTACAATTTGGTTATCACTGAGGTCAAGTTCGACGATATTTTGCATGCCGGCGAAATGATTTGGTTGGATCTCCTCAATATGAGAACGAATAATCTCCAGCGTTGACACATTTGTCAAATTAGAGAAAGCATATGGAATAAGAGGGTAACGTAAGTTAACTAGAGTGAGTACCTGTAGAGGTTTACCCTTTAAGGGACCGAAACACACTGGAGATTCTAATTTTGGGAGATTTGATATAGTCAAGCGCTGAATATGAGTAGACATACGTACACCCTCAAACAAATTTGACAATTGATGAACGGAATATTTCTGTGAAACATCAACAAATAGTCCCCAAACTGTCAAATTGGATATTGTGGAAGGATTAATCACCTTATTCTGAGAGACAGTGAACAATAAAAACTGGAGTTTGCACTGTATTGAAAGATTTTCGTTTGTGATATTGTTTATGTCAGTTTGCATTATCACCACGTAGCCAATGTTTGCTTTTGTGTCACAGTTTTGAAGATGGAACGATGTCAGTTTCGTGCCAGCAAGAAATAGCACCTCTAAGTTCGGTAACCACTGGAAAGCTTCTGTTGGAAACATTTCCAGTGGATTATGGATGAAATCCAACCGTGATACGGATTTAGAATGTAGAAATATCTTTGCGTCCAATCGCATCAGTTTATTGTATGATAATCGTAGTTCGCGAAGTAGTTTCAAGGGGTAGAAAGTTTCAACTTCAATAGACGAAATTAAATTAAATATTAAGGAAAGGTATGTCATGGAATGTACTCTATCAAACGAATCATTTTGTAGCCGTGTTAATTTGTTATAACCTAAATATAGTTTCTCCACTTGAAAAGGTAGATCGCGAGGAACAGACATCAGATTGAGGCCCCGGCAATCTGCAACCTTCCCGTAGCGTGCTATGTCGCAATTGTTGGTCGCAAACGCTCTATTCTGTGGATGTCCAAGTTGGTGTAGTGCAATTATACCCATCAAGAACAAGAAAGATGTTGGTCGGATGAATGAAGCCGGGATACTAAAACCCTCCATCTTCTTTACGATGCCTATTATTTCTGCAGAAAAATAGGACAAGTCAAAAAATCAAATCAAATTATTTCCATATTCGCATAAAGAGTAAAATACAGTATAAAATATCAGGAAAACACCATCAAAAAGCTAACTCGTAAAACAGGTGAACCTGAATTAAGCAACAACAATTGACAATAATTAAATGTATAGACAAAAACAACATAAATACGTTAGACATTGCACAAAAACAAAAGAAATCAAATTATGAAAATATTAACAACATCAAAACTGAAAAAATACTAATACACCACATAAACATAACATTATGTCTTGAGTATCGAACAAAGAATGAAGAAAACAAATGAATTGCACTGATATTGCACTGAATGTAAGGTTAAGGACACGGGGTAATAAAGCAAGAACAGTATCATACTACAGATGTGGCTTTCTTATTTTATACTCATTTGATCGTCAACTTTTCCCAGTCAGTTTGACGTTCCGATTAAACCACCAGAAATATTCAAATTAATTCCTGTTCGGACTATTTTAAAAGCTGTGTCGCCACTAATAAATTTAAATTCAATCACAATTCAATATAAATGCAAATCAATATATACCAACATAATTGTATTACACAAACGTACGTTCATACGTGTAAGTGAAACAAAATAATTAAAAACAAAATTGAGTTGAATTAGACAAACATACATGTACATTGATTTTGAGGAACCCCCAAAACAAAAATTAAGTGATTATTATAAATGTGCGATGTAAATTGTCAAGAAATGAAAAAAAAATACAGTATTTTTTTAAAAGTATTTTTTAGTATTTTACATGTACAATCGATTGTTTACAAGCTGGTTAGTTTTAGGCTATAATATTTACAATGAACTCCTATTGAAATAATAATACCAGCTGTGTCTACTGACTTTACTACTGATACTGCGGCAGTACACTGGAGTTTGTGAAGGCATTCGAGGCGGTAGCCCCAAACTACTAGTAATAGACAGTAAAGCTACTGTCACACTGCGCCGTCTAACGATTCCGTCTGCCTTCGTCTAAAATATTTACCTCGGATGGTGTTAATCGAATTGTATGAGAGATCCAATTTTTGTATTGGTATTGTCTAATTTTCACCACGACTATTGAAATCTACAATTTGGTTTTCACTGAGGTCAAGTTCGACGATATTTTGCATGCCGGCGAAATGATTTGGTTGGATCTCCTCAATATGAGAACGAACAATCACCAGCATTAACACATTTGTTAAATTAGAGAAAGCATATGGAATAAGGGGGTAAAGTAAATTAAGTAGAGTGAGTATCTGTAGACGTTTACCCTTTAAAGGACCGAAACACACCGGAGATTCTAATTTTGGGAGATTTGATATAGTCAAACGCTGAATATGAGTAGACATACGTACACCCTCAAACAAATTTAACAATTGATGAACGGAATATCTCTGTGTAACATTAACAAATAGTTCCAAAACTGTCAATACGGATATTGTGGAAGGATTAATCACCATATTCTGAGAGACAGTGAAATACAAAACCCGGAGTTTGCACTGTATTGAAAGATTTTCGTTTGTGATATTGTTTATGTCAGTATTTAGTATCGCCACATTTGTTATGTTTGCTTTTGTGTCACAGTTTTGAAGATGGAAAGTTGTCAATCTGGTGTCAAAAAGAAGTAGATTCCGCAAGTTCGGTAACCACTGGAAAGCTTCTGTTTACAAGCTGTTTAGTTTTAGGCTATGATATTTACAATGAACTCCTATTGAAATAATAATACCTGCTGTGTGTACTGACTTTACTACTGATACTGCGGCAGTACACTGGAGTTTGTGAAGGCACTCGAGGCGGTAGCCCCAAACTACTAGTAATAGACAGTTAAGATATACTGTCACACTGCGCCGACTAACGATTCCGTCTGCCTCCGTCTAAAATATTTACCTCGGATGGTGTCAGACGGTGGCAAATGGAATACAATAAAATCGAACAGAACGAAAAAGCACCATCTGTCAACGTCTAGATACGTTTGTAGTCCAGTTGAAAAACGAATTAAAAAGTCCAATAAACGTTAAATAAACGTACGCGTTCGTTTTTCAGACGGAATCGTTAGACGGCGCAGTGTGACAGTAGCTTTAGACACACATCTATAGTTTAGAGAGTGGCTGAAAAACATCTGTCTTTCTAGCCTGCCGTGCAAATGGTTCATGCTTATGGCTGCAGATCGTTCGCTTCGTCCCCCAGTTCAGAATGATTTGAAATAGATATATTTTCACACTAAGTGCGTCTCCGCTTTTCATCACACAAGCTAGTTAGTCTGATATTGCAGACTCTGAACAATCCAGCGCGTGAAGCGCGTCGGCCTGGTTTGCGAGGTTAACCCTCGTGAACCGCATGGGGAGCAAAGTGAGCAATCTGCAGCCATAGTATGCAGGTCCCTGGTATTGTAGACGCAATACAGACAGCTGTTAAACCGAGTGTCCCAGAAAAAAAGGATACACTTTTAAAATGGCCCCCAAATAAATGTTATTTCAATTTGTTGAAAAATGTTCATGTATATGGAAAGCTGAAAATCTCTTCTTTCAAATGACACCAAAAAGTCTGAAATTGTGTCATGCTTGAGTGAGCACTGCCCACTTTTGTAAAGGACCTGAAAATTAGGTTTCGCAAGAACTGGCTATTCACTGGTACAACAGATTCAAGCTCTCTTTGATTTTGTGTGGAGATAGGTGGGGATTGGGATGTGTAAATTAAAGATCTTGATGACTGAAAGTATGAATGACGTATTTGGGTCAAGGGGTTGTGGGGTGGTGGGTGGTGGGGTGCAGGGTGGTGGTGGTGTGGGTGGTGGGGATGCGGGGTGGTGGGAGTAGCCTAGTGTTAGGAGTGTGAGGGTGGCGTGGATGTGGGGTGTGGGGTGGTTGGGTGTGTGGGCTGATAGGGTGTGGGGTGGTGGGGGATGGGAGTGGTCGCTCAAGGTAACCCTAACACACCCACACCACCACCTCACTCCACAAGGGGTAGTGGGGTGGTAGGGTTATATGGTGAGGGTGTGTTAGGGTTACTTAAACCCACCACCCTACCGCCCCTGCACCCCACCACCCCAACTACCCCTGCACCCCACGTCTGCACCAACCCATACCACCAACACTCTAACGATCCCTTAACCCCACCACTCCACTATACGCCTTCACCCCAATGCACACGAAATCAAAGAGGACTTGAATCTGTTGTTACAGTGGATAGTCAATTCATGCGCAACCTAATTTTCATTTCCTTTATTAAAGTGGGCGGTGCTCACTCAAGCATGAATCCATTTTAGACTTTTGGGTGTCATATGAAAGAAGAGATTTTCAGCTTTCCATATATACAAATATTTCTCAAAAATTTGAAATAATAATTATTTGGCGGCCATTTTAAAAATGTATCGTTTTTTTCTAGGACACTCGGTAGAGTCTTGATAGACATACTGCATTGGTCTCATTTATTTCTCATATCACGAGCTATGAGGGAATTTAGCGTCTCATATACAGTGTGTCCCAGAAAAAAGGAAACCGAGATTGATGAAGATATTTTTATACGTTAATAACAACTATGACAAAAAAAATCGTACATACTTGGAAAGCATAATTTCTCTTCTCTAATTTGATACCAGTCGCAGAGATTTCCATTCACGCATGACTGAGCAAAGACAATCAGAAGGGACACAGGTATAAAATCATTTGCACGAGCAAATTTGAAATTCAAGCAGTCACGCTTTAATGTATTCAGAATATCTTCGATATTGAAGGACATCATTAAAAAGCCTATTTTATCTTCTTTCGTATAATACCTCATTCATGAAAAAAGAGCGATGCATGAGTGAGAAAAGACAATTTGAAATGATGCTTGTTTTCAGAAATGTTCCAAAATGCATTCATTAACTCTGCTTTCTGGATTTGGCAGCCAGTCAGCTGTGCGTGAACCTTTTGTTCAGCTTGCCTCCAAAAGCTCAAAATGTATTCATACTGAAAATCACGCTAAAACAGGTATGTTTTAATTTTACTTGTTCTCCGTCATACGTTATTCACTTTTTTACGCATGAGGTGTCAGATAAAAGAAGAAATATTGAATATTCATGTCATGCTTTTATTTCTTAAAAATAATTACATTTACTACCCCGAAAATGCACTCGAACATGGAATTTGTGCGTGCAAATGAAATTTTGGTCGCATCAATATTCATTGTTTTAATTCAATCATGAGTGAGCAATGAATAATATGTTGTGAATCAAATGAAAGAAGAGAAACACAGCTTTACAAACATACCCAATTCATCTAAGATATTGTTTATTATGATGGAATGTGTTTGCCATAAAATCCGGTTTCCTTTTTTCTGGGACACACTGCATATATCTATAGCTTGAGTAATTATTCACTAAAATGGATTTCGTCCATTCATATATGGCTGACATTAAGTGTCTTTCTGTGCTAAAGCATATACCTTGTTATTAACAAATACATCTCATGCTGAATGCCCCTCTTGTCATGGTAATTGCTGCATGTAGTATCAATAGAACAAGTGTGTATTATGTAACTTATAGCACTTTCATAGCATATTAGACCTTGAATATTCATATCCGACACATCATACGTTAAGTTGTCTCACAAAAGTAAAAGTAGTCATTAATTTGCCTTCGTAACAATTTTATTTATTCATTTGCTAAACTTCATACAACCCCCCAAAATGGCTAAAAGGTTGTCAGACAAAATACATAAAATTTGCTTCATACCAAAATCATTCCAAATTTATCCCTTTAAAAATGCTTATTTTTATCTATATTTTGGCTGAGTAGGTCAAGACAGGTGATCTGATACAGTTGGTTATGCTACGCAAGGTAGAATCAACTGTCATCTATACATCAGAACAGTATGAACCAGTTTTTTTCCACGTATTTTATGAGTGAATATGTGAATAATTTCAAAGTTACACCATTGATTGTGAAAATAGCCACATGCAAGTAGAATTTCAAGCACATAAATCCTTACAGACGTATATTAGAAGCAAATGTTCGCGCATTGTAATACTCTTCATCTAACTTGCGGACATAGAACGGGTGTGTAATGGCAAAACAGTCCATCTTGAAAATTGCTAATTTGAGACAGAATAATTTAAAATTTTAAATTGTAAAAGTATTTTATTGACGTACATATATTTCATAACACTGATGGAATACCAAAAAATAAAAACTAAAAATTTACAAATTTTTGTGCATTTACCATCAAAATGTATAAGCAGGGAAATATTCTCTCTAGAAGATATAGACAGAGTACACTACCATCATTCGCAGAATATTGTGGGTTTTGATCTTCAAATTGCAAAACCGTTTATTTGCTCAAATATTGGGTTTTTCTTTTTAAAAAAATAAGCAAACATGCACAAAATTTGTCATTTATAAGCTTCTATATATCTTGTTTGGTATCACGTTATTTTTATGAATTTTATCTTGATAAATTCGCAAATATTTCAACATTGTGGGAATATTTTCTTGGAGTGATTCTCAAGACCACTTTTCCATTACATGGCAACGATAAGCTTTATGGTTATGATGGTAAAATGATCTGATTGAAAGATAGACCATTTTACAGTCAAAGCTAAAGGAAAAATAAACATGGCCAAGATAACAAATTATATTTTCAAAAGGAAGCGTCAAGAGAAAACTTTTGATACTATCAATTGAAAGAACAACCACATATGAGACTCGAAGTGCAGTTAATTGAAAACGTCCAAATTTCGTGCTAGACCGTTTAACCATCACTTGAACGTAGTTGATTTTTACAGGGAATTAAAAACTCCGTTCGCCGATCAAAGATAATTAATTCAATTAATAAATCACAACGTAAGTAGTTGTGTTTGTTCAGAATTATATAGAAGTAATTACACACCTGTAATTGAAATATCAGAGAAAAGGAAAACACTACTCAAGAGAAGGGTTACTTTGAATTTAAGTATCTGCTATTTTGTGCGCTTCTTGCTTGATCTTGCTCTGAGTCAATTTTCAATAATTTGTCGTCATTTGTTATCTTAGCAGTTCAAAATCTCAACAATTAAAATCAATGGAATTTTACATGAACCAAATTAACCTCTGTTATTACCGATCGTCGCACATTTGGTCATTTTATTTATTAATCGAGCACGGTCTAAATTAATCTTGGAGGTTGTTATAGGGTTGTTATTTAGTGTTGGCAATGTATACCACACCGACACCCTCAAATAGACTCTTGACGTTACACTTGCAACATTATTAAAATAATTTAGTTCGAATTCAAAATTTGTACCCAATTTAATAACAGCTACAAGTGTAGACCGTAGCTGGTGAGTTTGATGCATTCTCTCTAACATTGTATTGCATCGAAGACTTTGATTCCAAACTTGCTTCATTATTTCGTATTTACTGTAAAGATATATTAATTCCTTGTACTATAGGACATTCTTATGGTATATTCTACCTTTTCTTAACTCAATTCAGAAAGAAATAAGAATAGATCTGGCAGCCGAATAAAGCTGATTAAAATTATTCACTATCCGTAATAAAATTTAAACGTGGACAAAAATAATAACTATAAACCATCGATTTTAACGGTTTAGACAGAATTGTGACACGTGCCAAAATTAAATAATACAAGAAGAATAGCTAAAATATAATTACCCGAAGTAAGATAATCTTCTGGAGTACACACGTGTGTAGTTTGCGGCGGAAATCATATGCAGGATAATGAAGTTTGTATTGTAGCTTTCAGCGTGAGATCACAAAACCATTGAGCTCCTCCGAACGACTTAGTCAAGACTCTGATAAGTGATAATCCAGATGAAACTGTTTCACAGAGCTGAAGTAAGGTTAAAAAGAGTGAGCACTGGAAGCTGTTGATCCTGGCTTTTATGGACAACGTCTCTTATTTTGCCATTGTTCATCAAAGCTCCACCCACTAAACACTTAACAACTTTTGGACTTAGCACTTGAATTATAACCTTAATCGTATATACTAGGTGTTAAAAATAATATTTGTTAATTTTGAAAATTAATAACACAAAAACTGTACAACAGATTATATTGACATTGAGTATAGTTACAGCAGAATAGCGAACATTTTTGTTGGAGGTGGTTTCAGTACGATATCAATACTCAGTTTTATGAAATTCACGCTTATTTAAAAAGTTAGAGTTCAGATTTTGCTCAAAATCCAACTCCCTGTACAAAATTTGAAACTCTACAGAAATCAAATGGTGGTGAGAGTGTGTGTTCAGTCCCTACACAATAGAAATAGACAATGGCTGTGGATAGTGAATAGAGTTACCAATGTCTCCAAGGTGCAGTCTCTGGCAGCCATTGTCTATTTCTATTGTATGGGGACTAAACACACACTCCCACACACACCATTTGATTTCTGTACAGTTTCAAATTTTGTACAGGGTGTTGGATTTTGAGCAAAATCTGAAGCCTAACTTTTTAAAAAAGCATGAATTACATAAAACTGATTATTGATATCGTCTTCAAACCACCTAAAACAAAAACGTTCACTATTATGCTGTAACTATACTCAATGCCAGTATAATCTGTTGTACAGTTTTTGTGTTATTAATTTTTAAAAATAACAAATATTATTTTTAACACCTAGTATTAATGTGCACGGACATAAGCACGCTCACACACACAAACGCACACACACAAACACACACACACACACACACACACACACACACACACACACACACACACACACACACACACACACACACACACACACACACACACACACATACACACACATGATGTACACGATTTAATACAAAGGATACTGTCACATACTATTCTTGAATTGATAACACCTAAATTTCACATTTAGTGAAAAAAATGGTCTTGTAAAATGAACAGTTTGATCGATAATCTATGCCAGACTGCTTAAACCACCATTCGCGCAAGTAATTACAATTAAGAGTGAATTAGGTAATGCTACATCTGCCCAATTTACACCTTAAAGGCACTGTATAACAATGTTGCCAGTTTAAAAAATCTGAGCTACATAATTCCCCATGCTACTAGTGTCTTTGATACAGTCTAAAAATGAAGCCCTGAAAAAATTGCAGTGTAAAACAATCATTAGGTGCTTTAAAAAAGTGAAAATCATTGGGAGACCATTTCAGCTTTTCTCCATAGACTGCTGTGTTGCAGAATTTCCTATCGCCCGATATAAAATTAATGTGCCAATTTGTATCTGCACATACTGTACTAGTGACAGCATAACTGTCCAAACTTTTGTGTTCTAGGGTGTTTATTTGTCCATTCAAACACTGTCAGATATGTCAGATAGCAAAGTTCAACAATTTTTTAAACGGGTCTTCCTCAGTGTTATATAGTGTCTTTAAGGAGATTCCGGGATCTGTTAGAATGTATTACCAGGCTTAGTGATATCTATACATTTACTTATACATGTATTCCATCACTTTAAAGGCCTCATGCCGGAATAAATTGAAAGGTAACAAAATGAAATTTGACTGGTGTGCAGTTCAGATGTATGCCTCCACCCTCACTGAGCCAAATCGCCCCCAGTTGTTGTGGTGCCCTACTTCACGCAAAGTGTTCTTTCCATATCCCCTGATACATACCTGAAAAATGAAAATGGTATCTAAAATAGCCTGTGACCTTTGCACTTTATTTTTCCATAATCAAATTATATTATGCGAACGTACACATAACCGTGATTCCCAATTTGACCAAAATTTAAACTCGCGGAAAGAACAATATTCTGGTAGTAGGGACTATATCGTTATTAGTTTTTCTCATAGAACAACAAATTCATGACTAATGGATCTCAAACTTTCAACACACCATTTGTAAGTATTAAACTACCGTTTCGTATTGATAATGAAGAGAAGTAATGGACTTGTAAATCCCAAACTCAATCTGTAAGCGTTACAAGATGAATAATGGAATGATACTTCATTCATTTTAACCACATTATGTGTGTATGTACGTATGTATGTGTATGTATGTGTGTGCATGTATGTGTATGTATGTGTGTATGTGTGTATGTGTGTATGTGTGTATGTGTGTAATTATGTGTGTGTATGTGTGTGTATTTATTTGTGTGTGTGTATGTATGTATGTGTTTGTGTGTGTGTGCGTGTGTGTGTGTGTGTGTGTGTGTGTGTGTGTGTGTGTGTGTGTGTGTGTGTGTGTGTGTGTGTGTGTGTGTGTGTGTGTGTGTGT
>JZLH01S0024943.1:2050-21615 GCA_001188425.1 Eucidaris tribuloides | reverse complement strand
GAGCAATTGTCGTCGGAGCATTTGTCGCCGGAGCATATGTCGTGTCACCGGTCCGGTTACCCAATTACCAGTTACCCTCTGCTTCCACTAAGGAATTTGTAACATAAACATTCAAACTGCACTGCTACTACTGCACACATACAGTGTATGCATGCCTGCATGGAATTATTCTGTACAATACCACATAAATGGTTTGACCATTGACTGTGGAGTCACACAAACAGTGGTTTAATTTTAAAGACACAGTTCAACATTGTGGAGCTTCATTTAAAAAACAAAACGTTAAACTGTGATAGCATTCTTTGCCAAGCTACATAACAGCAGTCCCATCTCCCTGATTATAGTGCTTCAATGGACAACATCCTAGAATTAAAACGTTGGAAAGTTATGCTGTTCCTAGCAGGATATATACAAATAAACATTTATTTTAGTCTTAATAATTGTAACACAGCAGTCTATAAATTACCACACAAACTTTCAAAGTACAATTTGTTTAAAGAGATTCATTTTCTGAGACACTTTTTAGGATGCAAGTTAATGATTCTACTTGTAATGATGATGATAATGAATATAATAATACACTGATAATACAACATAAAACAGATAAGACTTAGAAATTAAAGGAAACATCAAACTGTGATATCTAGCTACATAATTAATAGGACAAACATTCTAAAATATAAAAAATTTGGAAGGTTTATTTGCTCCTGGTACGGGTGAACATCACACTGACCGGTGTAACACAGCAGTCTATGTGGGAAATTAACATTTTAAAACTGGTTAACACTTTAAAAGGATACAATAACTGGTTAAAGCACCAAACAATCTTTTGTTTGAAACTTCATTTATACCTTATCACGGACACTATAGGATACAAGTTAATATATAGCTCAGATCAAACACTTTGATCATTGTTAAATTATAAATGCTTGAGATTTTCAAGTTCCTTGTGCAATTTTCAAATGTATATTTTAAAGTGATAGGCTAACATTGTGCAGCTTCAATCAAAAAAATTGTCAAACTTTGATATCTGAGCTATATAGTAGTGTTTAAAAAGACAAACACCCTAGAATACAACAGTTTGGAAATTTATGCTTCCACTGGCAAGATATGAATGAATAAACAATCAATACTCGGGGCGAGTAAAAAATAACCAGATCTACACACAGTAAGTCTATGGGAGGAAATGGGCAGGTGAATCCAGTAAACTTAAGATTTTCACTATTTTAAAGCACTAAATAATCATTTTGAAATACATTTTTTTTCAGGGCTTCATTTTTAGACCTTATCAAAGACACTGGTAGCATTGGGAATCATGTAGCTCAGATTTTTTTAACTGTGGCAAATGTTGACCACTGGCTTTAATGGAATTATATTTTCTCAAGAAGCAGTCAATATATTTGCTTTGATAACAGACAATGATATTCAACCTTTTGACATTTTTATGTTTTAGATGCCTATATAATATATGGGCCTATAAGTAGGAATCATTTAGGCTATTTAACCCGTTGCCTCCGAGATTCTGAAAATCCCATAGAGTTAACACAGGGCACATCCGGTTCCCGTAGCGAACGGGTTAAAAAGGATTGGTGATACAGACATTAAACCTACACTTTCATAAGTATTGAAATTTAGTTTGTAAAACCAAAATGGCACGCACCAATAAATTCAGTATTTAGACGGTATTCAAAGTGGTAATATATTTTAAGTGAATAGAATAAGATACACTTACACCAACAAAAAATAAAATATCAAGATCAATATTGATTAATATTGATAAGGTATCAATGGGTTTCCTTTTTATCACGAGGTTAATGTTGATTTTATATCAACCCAATACGAGCATAATTTTGTGCATTATGTTAGGTGAGTCACATTATGCACAAAGTAAGAAAATAAAAATACTGTAATGATGATAATTTTAATAATAGTAATGATAACTATAATGAACGTAATGTAACAATAAAAATCATGCCAGTAGCCTACTAAACTAAGAGTAGGGAAAAGATAGTCAGTGAATAGCTATGAGAATGTAACAAAGAGCCTTTAATTATCATTGTAAATCTTCAGGAAACACAACATGAGCTAATAAGCAGTAAGAATTAGGAGTACTCTGCTGACGTAAATGTGACCTGTCACCACGATACAATGATAAAGTCGCACATATTATAAAACATAAAAGTAGACAGAAACATACTTTGGGTATGAAATATAAATATTCAAACTGTTGCAACATGTGAAGGACATATAAATGTTGATTTTTGAAGACACTTCACTTTCATATTTCACATCCTAGTTACATTATTTTGTACTTTCCTTAACTTTGGGGTGTGCGACTTTATCAGGGTATCGTGGTGACGGGTCACAAATATTCTTGTTGCCCCCTCTTGAAATAGCAAAAAAGAATGACAGAATCATACAGAGTGAAAGAAGAAGAAAGAAAGACAGGACAAAAGAATGAAAAAAAAAGAAAAAAACACAGGATAAGATAAAAAAGAAACGAAGAAATATAAAAAGAAAAGGAAATACAGAAGGAAAGAAAGAAAACGAAAATTGAAAGAGGAAAGTAATAAAAAAAGGAGGGAAGAAAGAACACGTAGAAAAAAAAGAAGGAAGAAAGGGGGAAGTCAGGAAGGAAAAAAAAGGTGGGACAGAAGAAAGAAAAATAGAAAACAGAAAGACACAGACAAAGAAAAAGGGATTGATAGAAAGTAGATAGACTAAGAGAAGAAAATGGAAAGAACAAAAAGAAAATTAAGACAGATAAATATAAATTAGAAAGAAACATGAAGAATAATGAGAAGAAAGACTGAAAGAAAAATGTCCTCTATTTACTCAACGTCCACTGTATCATCATCATGTTTATACTCACAGAGCCTATTACTATCCCATATAGTCTGCTTCATCTCTATTAGAAGAATGCTCAGTATTGTCATGACCTATTGATGTGGCAGGTAAAGAACTAAGAAGTTACTTCTATTGCACAATGTGTCCTTGTCCAGACAGACTGTTTACATTAAATTATGGAGAGATCACATCTGAAGCAGTCACAGAGACAAGTGGTCAGGCTTGACATATTTATCACCATTTGATAGCCATACAGCTTGGCCTGTCAGTACGATGCCTGGGGCATCTTTCCCGAGATTTTGGGGGTAAAAGTTACTAAGTTTCCCAGACCATGCCACTGCGTGGCATAGTGCGGGTGCTTCGCACCCGCACTGCTACTCAGAGGGAGAAAACGTTGCATGGTCTGGAACCGAGACTACATCAAAGGCTAACCCTTCCTACCACATTCCACAGAAGTGCGCGCTTTACAGTCTGACAGTAGCTTGGCCCTCATCTCATACGTATGGTCAGGGGCTGCATGCAAAATTGGGGGGGGGGGGGCGCAGGGGGCTACTGCCCCTCTTTTTAAAGTATTGAAAATAACGTGGATTTTACCGGTTTTTCTAAACTTATAAAAAAAAAAACTCACCCCCTTTTGTTGTTAATTTGGATGGTATTTTTTTTTCATTCTTGGCGGGCTACAAATATTTCTGGTCGATGTCGGCCCCCTGCTCCCGCGTGTCGGATGCTGTTTGGCCTGTAATTTGGCAGGTAAAAATTGGCGGTCAAAAAAAGTTTTTGGTTGTCGTCGGCCCACTACCCCCCTTCCCCAACCCCCAACCCCTGTTTGTCGGATGCTGTATTACTTGTAATGTGGCTAGTAAATTTGGGGGGGGGGGGGGGGCGTCAAAATTTCCCCGATATTTCGCCCCTCGTAAGGTTTTACCCTGGCGCCGCCCCTGAACATGATCTATTTTGGGAGTCGAATTCTGATGTAATGTGTGCTACAAAGTTCGGGTAGTACATTTAAAGAGGATAATGGAGGTGATTAAGTCTGATAAAGGTGGGGTAAAAATAATTTTGGGGGGTAAAAATAATTTTTGAGGGTAATATGTGCAATGAACAGTTTGAAGGAAAGTATAATACAATTTGGAAGTGTGTCCGAAGAACAGGAGGTTGCAAATGACTGTTGTGTTTATGTGTCTGTACTGTACATTAACCTAGCGGGTACAGAAAACAATAGAGTTAAATGACGACTTCATTCCTTTTTACTTGTGAGTTGTGGGATACCCAAAACAAAGGAAGGGACAAAATTGTGTGTGTCTGTATAATGTATGTAAGTTTCTATAGTTTTATTCAACTGACATTTTTACCTCTGACATTTTTACCTCTGACATTTTTACCTCTGACATTATTACCTCTGACATTTTTACCTCTAACATTTTTACCTCTGACATTTTTACCTCTGACATTTTTACCTCTGACATTAATACCTCTGACATTTTTACCTCTGGCATTATTACCTCTGATATTTGTACCTCTGACATATTCACCTGTGACATTATTACCTGTGACATTATTACCTCTGACATATGTACCTCTGACATTTTTACCTCTGACATTTTTACCTCTGACATTATTACCTCTGACATTATTACCTCTGACGTTTTTACCTCTGACATTTATACCTCTGACATTATTACCTCTGACATTTTTACCTCTGACATTTTTACCTCTGACATTATTACCTCTGACATTTTTACCTCTGACATTTTTACCTCTGACATTATTACCTCTGACATTTTTACCTCTGACATTTTTACCTCTGACATTTTTACACCGAGCCGATTCTATGACCCGTACAGCCTTCCCATACAAATGAGTTATGAAGAGTATTTATAATTCTTGCTGATTTGTAACTGCTGTCTTTAAATTATGATTAGTGAAAGTATTATTGTACTATGTAAGTCCAGACTTTATCGTAAAATGGTAATGTCTGCCGAACTTTTCATAATAATCGCAGAGCATTTTCACCCAGTATTTAAATGAATACATATTTGTATAACAAAATATATGTATTATAGTAAACAAATAACCATGTTAATGGACTATAAAGGGGTATATGGAGTAACATTATCAGGCATTTTAGTGGTGAAATAAAAAGCCATATTTTGCATACTGTGTCCTATGTGTGTTCATCCCGGGCCGTATCACACGATATTAGCATTCTCCCGGTATTTTGCCATATTGACCTTAGCCTCTTGTCGAGGCCCTGGCGGCTGATCTCTGTTTGTCGATTATGATCCCGAGCGAAGCGAGCTGGCGAGCGCAGCGAGCCAGGGCCTCTTGACACCTGAACTGAATTTCCCCGACTTTCTTTTGTATTATATTGTTTTCACCAATATTCATGATCGGTGAAAATCATCAAATGAGCGCGGGCTACAATGACATAATATTAAATATTCATGAGGCTGAAGATCATAATACTGTAGTGTAACACGAAACGATCTGGAAGCGTTCACTATTTCATTAGGTGAAATGATTCCTACACGTAAATTATTGCACGCCAAATTGGACCTTATAAAAGCAAAATTAAACTAAACATGCTTCAGCTTTTCTGTTCAAGCAAGAGCGAGTACTAATTTGGTATTTGATGGTATACATTTTTTTAGTTAACAGCACTGAAGAAATTTCTTTCAACCCACCGAATATTTGACCAGGCCAAGACAGAAAAGCCTAGCGCGCAATTTCATTGGCTGATTCAAATAGAGATCGGTCGTTCCTGTGGTCATGAAAGCTTTGGTTTTGACAACGGACGGACTCAAGAACGGTAATCCGATACCAAGATCGATCTGCGCATGCACCATCCCCCATCAAGAACGGGAATTCTGAGATTTTTCGTTCTTGAGCAGGAGCAACGAGTTGAGGACAGCAGCCAATCAGCGCCCGTACAGATGATGTCGGTGCAAATCGCACGTGCGGAGGCTGCATTTTGTAAACAAGCTCTCGCACGTTTTCCGTACACGTAGAGTTCAGGTGCATTGATTCACAAGTTTGTAGGAAACATGGATTCAGGTTCTCATCATGGTCATGCAGATGATATTTCTGTCAGTATTTGTCCTTATTTGATTCATTTGATGAATAATATTTGTAAACGTCAAAATAATTTTGTATCATCATCATCATGAATGTAAAAGTTATCTCGCCCCCAGATTCACATACACGTGCCTACCTGGTTGTAGTGTAGTATCGCTATGATGTGCTGTGTGATGGCTGGAATGTTCATGTATGAACTTTAAGTTTTGAACTACATTCACATTTTATTGGTTTGTTGATGTCATACAGCAAAACACATTCTTCATAATCTAAGATATCACAAATATATCCTAAAAATTGCATTACAGAGTTCTGATTGAATTCATGCGCGCCCGGGTCACGTCAGGAGCCGGTATATAGGGGCGGGTCAGATGATGTCACACGCACCGCCGCTCGCGTTCTCTATCTTATTTTGCGAAACTGCGAGTGAATACCACGGACGGACGGCTAGAACGGATTGCTCACTGTTCTCGTTTTCGTCCGCGGTGTCAAAACGAAAGCTCCCTAATTACTTTTCGGATGCGAAACAGATGTCAAGAGGCCCTGGCTCGCTGCGCTCGCCAGCTCGCTTTGCTCGGGACGGGATAAATCGACAAACAGAGATCAGCCACCAGGGCCTCGACAAGAGGCTATATGACCTTAACTTTACAGCCGGGTCATAAATTCTGATACAGCCCGCTACCGCATCCCTTGCGCGTATGCGCAAAATATGTCACCGCGTAAATCGACGCTAACGCACTTACCCGCTAGACTCTGGATGGCGCAGCTGCAGCACCGCGCGCGATCTGCGCGAATACTACAGTGTACGCGCAACATGTAAAAAAAAAATGTGGCCGTGCTTTTGACTTGTCCAAAAGTAAACAAGACCACAGGTGAGGCAGTAAGAGAAATTAATTCAGAGGTCCAAATTGATTGTATGAATTTTAACAAAGTTTGAAGAATGCCTAATATATATAATAATAATTATATTGGCTGGCCTTTTTCAGGGGATACCAAAAATATCGCCCTCGCGAGAACCATATTGCACTCGTCTTCGACTCGTGCAATATGATTCTAGCTTGGGCGATATTTTCTGGTATCCCCTTCAAGGCCAGACAATATAATATAAATATATAATTGGTTTGAGGAACAAATATTGAGGGGGGGGGGGGGCATTATTCGAAAGATTCGTTAATCCAAACACATAGATGTACAGTGTTTACCTGAATAAAATGGGGTTCTTTATTACAAATTGCGAGGTATTTGATCCTTCTGAACAAGGAACCTTCGAAAAAACGATTTTTCGGAATAACAAACCTTCGAAATAACAACTTGCAATAGAACATTGTGGTGACAAATTAATAGCGATCACAGCAACTAAGTATAATGAATAGTTGGAAAATATTGAACATTTAAAAAAACGCAATGAAAGAACTTGTCAAAATATAATTCCTAAGTATTAAAGTGAGTATGATTTCAGATTTCAGATATCAGATTTCATGAGTTATTGTCCAAATGAATGGAAATTTACTTTGTTTACATGGATATGACATATAAATGTAACAATATATCAATAGTACAAATATAAACATTATTCTTAAATACAAAATGCATTATACAAAGTACATACACTCATACTTTAAAGAGCATTTGACAGTGTGAGTGTGGGGCTGTGCTAGTTTTTAGATTTATAGAGAAGGTCATTTTAACTTTTAAATAACGAACAAATTAATCAATACTACAATGCCATCTTAAAAGTATTAAGGACAAATACTAGCCTTTTTTGTAAGTTATTCGAGTTGTGTTTCAACGTTATTTGGTCAGCCTGTATATATCTCGCATGCTAGGTTAAAAAGCCCAATTCAGACTTGTTCAATGAAACTTGATAAATAAAGACTCGTCTTGACTACAATTTTCCGTATAATTCAGGATATAAGTTTATCTTCGATAATCACTCATCTGTACTTCTTGTATTTCGTGACAAGTATGTTTATGTTGACGTTAACGTACATTTTATATTCTGCACTAATCGTATCAACGTCATACAGGCACATTTATTTTGGTAATAAAATGCGTAATTGATTGAAATGCAGCACGTTTATGCCAAATTGGAGACAAGTGTGCAATTTTTCAAAAAAGTCAGAGTAGACTTGTCCATAAAGAAGTGTTCGAATATTTCCAAGGTGACGTAATTTGGGAATCAGATAATTACTTTTTTATCTCTTGCCCATCTCCTTACTCATTATAACGATAATTTTTTTAAAATAAAAATACTACTCATAATATTGGATTATTCACTACATCAGTGCATTATTGGTTCAGTCACACAATTTTACGAGAAGAATAAATGACCAGGAAAAATTTGACCGATTGTTGTTTTTATTCTGTGTGAGCTTAAATAAAATGTTAACAAGTTTTTTTTTTTTTTTTTGGGGGGGGGGGGTAGTAGTTTCGAAACGTGACCAATATGCGATATGTTTTCCGACAATTAGCTCATTACCAGTGACTTTAAGTCAAGTTGTTCTGTATATAGTCAACCTTGATATACGATCAAGATTTGTTTCCGCTATTTTGAGACTACTTCTCATTGTTTAGCAATTTGCTTCTAAATATGACCCAGAGCTGGATTCATGTGTTTTTTATGACACTTACAGTACATATTCCACTTAACCTTCCACACTAGGCTAATCGTAACTAGGAACATTTATAAAAACATTCACTGTGTACAAACTGTCTCAAAATTTTCGTGCGTGTAACATTGCTTTGTAAGTTTTTATTGAGAGGTGCATGCCTTCATGAAGAAGTGTATTACTTTCGCATAAGGTAAATTTTATTTACCCAAATTTGCCTCCCTCAAGTTCATGGGGCAAGATAATGAAATAAAATAGCAATTATTCACTTCTCTTATTTAAAATATGAAACCAGTCCAGTCCATTAAGCTGAAGGATTATATTAATAATGTATAAGCAATGTATGTTTACAATGAATTTAGTGGAATGTATTGCTTTTTAATCGACTGGAATTGTTATTTGCTCTGTCATTCAATATTATATTAATATGATGAATATTATTGCACAATAATTCCAATGGGGTTGTTGAATCTGTATCCTTCGATTGTCAACGTTTGGAGTAATTCAAATACCGTATTACGTAAGCAAATGAATGCTGAACTGTGAAAATATTCTGCCAAATTTTATGGTAATTTATTGTCCTTGTGGATTGGTAGTATTCTACCATGAATGTGGTGATTGCACTTCCATTCTATTACTTTCAAAATATAATTCTAGTAAAATTTACAGGCACCAAGGGAAATTCAGTACAATCAAGTGTAGATGTATATGTTTCATCATTTTGGAGACACCACATAATAAAAATATTATCCAAAGCAAGGTAGTCTTATGTCCGCTAACCACATGTGCCTTGAAAAAATCCCACAAGCAATAAAATTTCATTATTATTTTTCTTTGAAGTTCACGTAGGTTGATACGTTGATGTAAGGGCAAGTTTGGCAGTAAATTGTTCAGAAATTTTATAGAATAACATGATGAATTATAGAAAGAGTGTATAGTCGTGAACTTTTTTACCTTTATAAGGCCGTAACAGCGTTTGACAGATAATGATGTGCAGGCGAACTCCTTTTCAAGGAACAAATGCCTTACTATTTTGTTTAAACTACATCATGGGAATTCCAAGAGTTTCCTGTTATATTCAAAGACATGTGCCTAAAACTGAAACCACAGTTTATATGAAGGTACATTATAGCCGGGTATGTCCTATCCCCAATATACGTGTCCCTTTAATTTGAAAAAGCGCATAACATATTTACAGATTTTTTGGCGACCCCGCAGATGATTTGTTGTTTGTTTTTCCTCTAAAATGTGGCATATTTACCCGAATGTGGAGCATTGATTAGGAGAAAAATGTCTGTCAATATGTACAACTTATAGTGTAACGTTTTATGAAGGATGTAATAAAACTGATTAGTGTCAGTAAGACAATCCGTTAAACTACAGAAGACGTATATGAAGATTCCAAATGATTTTTTTTTAAATAGATCTCCATTTAAATACGATCACATTAGCACTACTGGAAAAGTGGAAAGAACATTTTAACTAAAAAGAATAAACTCACCAAGATTATACAGAACCAGATAGAATGCAGGCCTATAATCGTTAATTTCTTTAACATCATCAGCAAAATGTCATTGTTTTAATGGTTAAAACATTCTTATCCCAACAAAATTACATCATGACCTCCCCACTGGAAAGAAAATTTGAACTAAGAGAAAAAAAATCACTTCACCGACATTATACAGGCCCAGAAAGAATGCAACAACTGCGATCGTTAATTTTTTCAATATCATCAACAAAAAATGTCATTGTTTTTTTGCTTTAGTGGTTAGAAAATTCTTTTTGCTACAAAATAATATCATAATTATTGATTTCAAGTATGGCATTTGGATCCGTAGGCCACTTTTGTGAGGCAATGTCTCTTCTCAAATTCGCCACCTTTTTCAACAACAGCGATCCTTGCGAGGGACACCGAGATATTCTTGCGTCAGGTAGGCGTGCGATAGGAGGGCAATAGGAGGGCATTCTGTCCCTTGTCTGCTCAAGATGGCACGCCGCATTGAGAGAATATCTCGACGTTCTGATGTCCACTGAATTAAAAGACTCGCATGTTGGGGAATGACCATTGGCTCAGAAAAATGGTCCTAGGATCCAAACGCCTTACTCAAAATCAATGAACAGGGTATCATTTTGTTGGATAAAGAATGTGCTAAATGATGTTGTACACATCAAGACCATTTGACCGATGATGTTAAATAAGTTAACAATAGCAGGCGTTGCATTTTCTCATGGCCATACTGTATAATGTGACGTATATACTTTTTACCTTTAATGTGAGGTCAGTAAGGGGTCATGTATAAAATATATCATGCGACTGGAAGAAGAGATTGATTCCAATGTTTGATATCATTTTCGGGAGATTTCGTCACGAACAGGTCAAGATATACCAAATTATATTGAGATGAATTCTTTAATTTCGATATTTCTGGTGAAGTGTTCCTTTAAGTTCAAAGGCCTATAACTTTTAAGTGATACCACACTTTGACTATACAAGGTACCTAGGGTTGTTCTATAGGGTCTATTCTACCATCCTATCGGGTCAGAATTGAAAGTGTGGGTTGCACGAAACTTTCATTTTCGGGTCCGTGCTCCCGTACAATTAACGGAAGTTGCGACTAATAGTGGAGCAGATAACCATAAGGATCGTTCAATTAATGATACAAGCATGAAATTTAGCAAAAATGTAGAGTAAAGGTCGCTCTTTCAGAAAAAGATCCTGGCCACGAAAAATTCTAAGATGGCGGCCATTTTCCAAGATGGCTGCCAGATGACATCATTATGAGATAATTGCCAGGTTTTTTGTTGGATATGTGTCAAAATTAAGTAAAATTTCAACTTTGAACTTGAGTGAAAGAAGACTCATAGGAAGCTGAAAGTCAGCAAAAGGTCAAAGGTCAGAGGGAGGTGTCAATGACCTTTCTGAGCCCAATGTTAAGTTTTTTGAGCAAGTTTCTATTACATTCCATAACCTTGCCCTTTTTGCACAATTGTGACCAAACTTGGGTGGTAGGTGTCTCATAGGAAGCTGAAGGTCAAATAAAGGTCAAAAGGTCACTTTCAGGGGTCAACGACTATTTTAAACCCAGGTTAATATGTTTGAGCAAGTTTCTATTATGGCCCATATCTTTGCTCCCATTTGCACAATTGTGACTAAATTTGAGTGGTAGATGTCTCATATGAAGCTAAAAGTCACCGAAAGGTCAAAGGTCACTTTGCAGGGTTCAACGACCTTTTTGAGTCCAATGATTATTTTTGGGTAAGTTTCTATTATGTCCCAAAGTTTTGCTCCCATTTGCACAATTGTGGCCAAACTTGGGTGGTAGCTGTCTCATAGGAGGCTGAAGGTCACCAAAGGTCAAAGGTCACTGGCAGGGGTCAACGAACTTTTTGAGCCCAGTTTTTAGTTTTTAAGCAAGTTTCTATTACGTCCCATAAAAAGAAAAAATCCTGGCCACAAAAAATTCCAAGATGGCAGTCATTTTCCAAGATGGCTGCCAGATCACCACATCATTATGAGATATTTGCCAAGTTTTTGTTGAATGTGGGTCAAAATTGAGTTTAATGTTAAGATTTTTAGACCCTTTTACCTTGCCGACAGTGAATAAAAAAAAACCAAATCGGATATGGCTGCCTTTTTCTAAGATGGCCGCCAAATACCGATGTCATGCAACTACACATATCGTCATCGATATGTCGAGATGTTTGATTGATCCAACCACTTCTATGTTTTTGGCCACTATGATTCAGAAAAGCATATGGCATCATTTTGTGTTAACCCCTTTATTCAACAAAAGTAAAAATAAAAACTGAACAAGGTAATAGTATTTCCCCCAAATAATCTTTTAATAATCTCTTACAAACTCTTCAACTGGCATAATATAGAGTTGAATAAAATGTATACTCCAGGAGTCTAGTTGATCCAAAAATATATTTAAAACAATCATTTACCCCCCTCCCCACCCATGTATCTACATTCTTCAACCTTGAACATAAAAGTTAATTGGTCCACTACATGAAAAAAATAAAGATTTAAAGGCATTGTATAACAATGTTTCCAGTTTAAAAAATCTGAGCTACATGATTAATCATGCTACTAGTGTCTTTGATACCGTCCAAAAATGAAGCCCTGAAAAAATTGCAGTGTAAAACAATCATTAAGTGGTTTAAAAATGTGAAAATCATTGAGAGACATTCTAGCTTTTCTCCAAAAACTGCTGTGTTGCAGAATTTCCTATCGGCTGATATAAAATTAATGTGCCAATTTGTATCTGCACATATTGTACTAGTGACAGCATAACTGTCCAAACTTTTAAGTTCTAGGGTGCATATTTGTCCATTCAAAGACTGTCAGATATGTCAGATAGCAAAGTTCGACAATTTTTAAACGGGTCTTCCACAGTGTTATATAGTGTCTTTAACACTGATGCAATTAACGTAGTGAATCCCCTCCCCCAATCTTGAACCTGAGAGATCCTCTCTACGTTTGCTGAATTCGAAAAATCAATGTCAAATTTAGGTAATTTGTTTTCTCCTTTTGAATAAATACTTCAACTGGTATCACACTTTGAAAAAAGGCCACTGGTATAAGAACTATGATGAGTGTTTCACCCATAGAGCTCCACTATTCACCCTGCATCCTCATTCCTTAGCAACGTAACTGACGTAAAAAAATGGCCTATCCAAACTTTATATTCCAACTAAAAATAACTTTAAAAAAACATTCTAATCTTAACCTGACTGTCCGAATTGAATGCTAAACTATTGTTTTACCATCCATTGATCAACATCCACCTTGGATGCCTGACAAATTTAATCACAGGAGCAGCTGCAGAGCGGAGTGTAGCGTAGTCCATTCTTCACACGTCTCTATCTTCTACATCATTCCTTTTAACCATTAGGAAAAGTGTCGGCTTCCTCAACCCGCCCACAGCAATAGTACTACCCATGTTTTTTTTCAAACCCCCAAATTTTAATTCTTACCTTCTGGGCTTCCTATCTTGCTGTAAACTACTGGCGCTGTTCACCCTTAACCCAATCCTTGATCTTACTGAATAACATTGACAATGTTAATAAATGGTCTGACTTAAGGAAATTTAACCTCTACTGGCGTGGACCATTTTTCACTTAAGAGACCACTTTTTTGTTATCTTGACACGTGAATTAAACTTCGGACAAAATAAACCGACCCAGAAATACAGAAATTAATGTTCTGAAAACAGCACGAGACCAGACAAAACATATTTCAGATAGAGGCACATAGAAACGTAGCATTGGCAGCTACGTTGTCACTACGGTAAACAAGGAACAAGGTGATGGCCAAAATGTGTCTCGCTCAGTTTCGCATACAGACTGGGTTCAAAAGGTTTTTGACCCGTCTGTGACTTTTGACCTATTGGTGACCTCCAGCTTCTTATGAGACATTCACCACCCAAGTTCGGTAACAATTGGGCGAAAGGGGGCAAAGTTACGGGACATAATGGAAAGTTGCTCAAAAACATTCAGGTGACATTCAGGTCCCTATGAGACATCTACCATCCAAGTTTGGTCACAATTGTGCAATTGGGGGCAACATGATAGAAACTTGCTCAAAAGCTAAACATTGGGCTCAAAAAGGTCATTGACCCCAAGGTGTCCTTTGACCTTTTGGTGACCTTAAGCTCCCTTTGAGACATCTACCACCCAAATTTGATAACAATTGTGCAATTGGGGGCAACATGATAGAAACTTGCTCAAAAAACCTGACATTGAACTCAAACAGGTCGTTGACCCTGCCAATGACCTTTGACCTTTTGTGACCTTTTGCTCCCCATGAGACATCTACCTCCAAGGTCAAAATTGAAATTTTACTCAATTTTGATCCAGATCCAACAAAAACTTGGCAAATATCTTATAATTATGTTGTCACCTGGCAGCCATCTTGGAAAATGGCCGCCATCTTGGAGTTTTTTCGTGGCCAGGATCTTTTTTCTGAAAGAGTGACCTTGACTCTATATTTGCAGAAAATTTCATGCTTGTATCATCAACTGAACGGCTCAAAATCACTTTTATCTGCTCCACTATAAAGGTACAACACTTATCATGTCTCTTTTTACCTCTCGTCCCCGATAAGTGAAGATAAGCACCATGGGTTATACAAGGAAATCGTAAATTAATGACTAGAATTCAGGAGAAAGTACAAAGACCTAGCCTCGGCATGCATTTTTCACCGACAATTTGTGGCGTTTCTATCGTCTCTCTCTCTGTCTCTGTATATTCATTCTCGACGAACAAATAATTGAATCTACTTTTGGGAAATTACTTGCGAATTGTTGACATCGAAAACCAAGTTTAACGTCGATAAACGGCATTGAAAACAGAATGGACCAGGGCACCAAGCAAAATCCAAATTACGCATGAATGAGCATGAAGCTTTGACCTATGACTCCCGGGCATATGACTAAATACGACATATGCTGAATCGAGTGTGTTCGTATCTCCGGTGTGCAATGTCTATTGCACCAGGGGCGTCAATCCTGGGATGGCAAGGGGAGCAGTCGCCACCCCAATGAAAATATTTGGGGGGGGGGGAGGCAACATATCGATTTGCCCCAAATAATTTTGACAACTTGAAAAATTCAGAATATGCAATGCAAGGATATGTTTAAAAAGCATTGAAAAGCACAAAAAAGCATAAAACTACGATTAAACATACAAAATTGTCAATTTGTCGGTACGCTTTGCGAAAAATTCTGTATTACAATTTGGCGAAATTTTTGTACAATTATTTACTGTTACATAGTTACTAAAAAAATTGAAAATTCGCAATACGAGGAACGCGGACTGTATTTGGGCACAATATGCTTGTATTTGAAATCTGCGAAAATAACTACTGCACTCTGCAACGAGCCTGAGTACGCGCTGAAATCAATCAAAACTTCATTCGACGCCAAATAAGAAATTCTGTTTACTTCATTGCAGGGGCGCAAAAATTCATTTTTAAATGTAGGGGGACATAACATGCACGAACCGTGTCAAAACCATTTTTTGCCCGCCTATTTTTTTTACCTGACCAAAGGCCAGCCAAACAATTCCGGACAAGCGGGGGGGGGGGGGGGGCGACGACCAAAACATATTTTGCCCCTGGGGGGGGTATTACCTGCCAGATTACTCTACGCCGCCACCACTCCCCACACGCTCTGCCTACTCTCTGCCCACCCCCACATGCAAATTCGTGGGGGACATTTAATTCTGTGTCCCCCACCTTCAAAATCGTGGGGGGGGGTGTTCCCCTATCCCCCTGGATTTGGACAAAACCAAATGTGTAAGGAAAAACATGAATTTTCTTATAGCAATGAACATTTTTATTCTAATATCAAATCACAATGCAATATGGACAAAGGTATGTATACAACCAAATGTAAATGTTGTCTCGCCAGGGTCTTCTAATGCGGGTAAGAGGGTACGCTATTTGTTGTTTGAGTTTGGGATATGTTGACTCGATAAATCGATATCCAGCAAAAATCCAAAGTTAGGTGTTCAACAGTGCAATAGTTTACTGCCTCATAAATCATAACTACATCTCCATATTTGTTGAGTTTTTATAACAATTGACATTCATATTTTAACACAACGAAATAGTTCAACAAAAGTGGAGTCAAAAGTAATGTTATTAGTTTGTTAAATTCCAAATGATACCCAAGTGTACCACTGCCTAGGAGTATGTTAGTGTTAATTAAGGTGTCCGGATTTGTAGAGCAATTCAGCTTTTCTTGCAGAATAAAATAAAAAACCTTGATTTATAGGTGTTTTTTTTTTTAAAGATGTTCCTATATTTTAGTATTGATTAAGCCTTGTTGAAAGTTCCTACTTCCCCACCATAAGTTAAGCTATTTTTGTGTGTTTCACCAATCTGTACATTTTCAGTTTTAACCTGCAAGAAATAAATTTTCATAGTATTTCCCGGTAATTCCTATTCTATTTGGAAGTGTATATATACCCCGCTGCTGGTAACAGACAACTATTTTTTTATTCGATACCCCTATGCCAGCAGGCAATCAGAAGGAGTGTTACATGGGAGTGTTACTCCCACGCACATTACGTATGCGGGTTTAAAATTCATGGCGCTTGCGCGCGAGCTCGAGCGTATGTGACGCCAGCTGCCTTACGTTACATGTACATGGCATTGATCGCGAGGAAGCGGCTCCGAAAATCTCCGCAAATGGCGTCAGATTCAGATCGGTAAATGTGTTTACTTTTCATCTGTTTCGCCATATTATTATTATTCTATTGTACATTAAATTGACATACTATAACAGCATTCCGAAGCAAATTTGTTGGTTTATAATGGCAAGCAAGAGTGGGGTCAGCCTGACCTTATCAAGCCTACCTGGGGTGGCTTGGTCCCGCGTACTGTGATTTATGTATGCTACAGATACCCCGAACTTTGTCACCCTCCTTGCGGATTAGTCATGGGGTGTCTATTAATTTCTGAATCAAATGACAACTTAAAACATGAAGACTCCAGAGAATCCAATAACTTCGGGTGATTAGACAAAATCAATCTACACACACAAAAAAAATGACACCTGGCCAGAAGAAAAGCGGTTACGCAGTGTTTTATTTTCTTTGCATTTCCTGCAATTTTGGGACCGCAACGGAAAATTTGAGTTACAGTTAACAACAGCGGGGAACCCTAGTGATAATTTTTTCTTGGGTAACCCGCTTCGGGGTATAGTACGTCGAAAACGTACCATTGCGCGACCCGCTGCGGGGTGAATATCAACAGTCTTGTTGTTACAGTTACGAGTTGCCTGGAAGTATTTTTGATGTTTAAGCTTCATTCCTATAATCAAATTCTTAGAATTTCCTTTCTATATTGTATCATCAGACTGCAGATTCTTTGATGACAGGCTTTCCACCCATCCTACCCATCACGACGAGTCAGGCCCATGTTCCCGCGTTCAGGCCGGAGACTGTTGGATGCTCACGAGTCTACCAAAACGAAACCTTGAACGCAGTGTTCCGGGAAGAAGAAGAGCCAAAGTCTAGATTAAATGGAAAAAATGGTGTTACTCTAGTGCCACCTCGAGTGCCACTTTTACTTCGAATGGTGCATTTTAGGCATTATGTTTCGGATTAGTCGTCCATTTATCTATTCGGCTATTAGGGAAAAACAGCAAAACGAGAAATTGTACAGAAACAAGGACTAAGGGTGAAACAAAAAAGGGCAGGACACAAAACTTGTACTTTGGACCAAATCTTTGAATGGTCATGGGTCATATGTCAACGAAATAATTTTCAAAAATGTCCTTCACCTGTAACTATGGGGGTGAATTGTTCATGATTATAAATTGGTGATGTGAACTCAGAACTTTTTATCCAGACATGTCAATTTTCTACCTATACGTCTGCGTTTTTATGAATATTAATGGAGTAGAAATGTCTTGAGACAGAGGAGTCCTATCTTTAATTTGTGCTGCAGTATAGTAAAAATGATATTTAAAAAGAAGAAATTTAGTGTGAGGTGCACTCGCAACTTCTTTTCAGGAAGTCTGTTTTAAAGTATTTATGAATATAATTTGATAGAAAGATGTTCAATCAAAAGAATCTTACAGCGAAGTGCACTCGGAACTTTTTTCAGGAATGAAAACGGACCTTTTGTTTGGAAATGTCTTTTTCCATCTATAAGTCTATTTTGAAGTATTTATGAGTATAATTAAGTAAAACAGTCTTCAAACAAAAGATTGTTAGAGCGAGGCACAGTCAGAACTTTTTTTTTCAAAACTGTATTCTTCTTTTCACAAAGTCTGTGTTGAAGTACTTATGACGACAGTTTTATAGAATCGTCTTCCGACAGAAGAATCTTCAAATGTACTTACAACTGTTTTCAAAGCTGGAAACTAACTTTTTTCGGGTATGTCTTACAGGTTTGGTTATTTTTTTTTGTAATTATATATCATTATTTGGTAGACGAATGTTTTCCGGTTTAAGAGTCTATCGATTTGTTCATCCGTCACACTTTTTTTGATAGATTCCAATGAACTTCTTAACATCAATTTTGTAGGATTAACAGGTTATAGCCCAAGTTTAGTTTTGGGGATTTTTTGTTATTTGAAAGCTTTATGCCCAAAAGTCATATCACACCAATAACAGATTCTGAATGTCTTTCGTTTTCCCATAATTAATTAATGAAAAATCTCGGGGGGGGGGGACCCCGAGATTTTTTGGTACCCCGAGATTTTCGACTATATTTTACATTATAGCATCCAACGGGTTAATAAAGTGTTAAGGTTATCTGAGTTATACCTCATCTGAAAGAGCAGCGTCCGCTCTTTCTGATGAGGTATAACTCAGATAACCTTATCATTCGTAGAGTAAGTTGCAAGTCCTTATTGGTCAAATTTACGGTTACGTTATATTTTGTCACCAAGCTGTTGGTATACGTATGTAAATTTACATTATCTTCGAAGAAACAGTTCAGTTCATATTGTATATTCATTAGCATTAAACTTTAGAGTTATATGCATTGACAATAAATGTCTCATGAGTTAAATTCTTGTAGGTCATTTGTCTTTCCGAATCCTGAATACAATCTTCACTGATCTACAAACATACAATTCATTTGTCTAGGTTTATCAATCTAACGTATATTCGTTGTGCACTGACCGCACTATTTGCTCATAGTGTAATGTTCCGTGACTTGCTAAACCTACTTGATTGCAGTTTTCTCGCAAATTCACCTAAACTTCAGAGAACAGATAACAAAATTAAGGAAAAACTGGATTACTGAGTAGTATAATTAAAGGGAGCTTTTACTTTACTTGCTTAAAAAATAAATTGCTGCTAAATTGGTAAGATTAGGGAGCTTTCGTTTTGACACCGCGGACGAAAACGAAAACAGTAAGCAATCCGTTCTAGCCGTCCGTCCGTGGTATTCACTCGCAGTTTCGCAAAATAAGACAGAGAACGCCGAGCGGCGGTTGCGGTCTGGGAATCATCTGACCCGTCCCTATATACGCGACTCCTGACGTGACGCGGGGGGATACGCCATGAATT
>JZLH01S0024939.1:22166-34881 GCA_001188425.1 Eucidaris tribuloides | reverse complement strand
ATAAATGCACTTTCCAGGAATTATTTAAATTTGCCAAAATTAAAGCTGAGGACTCATTTTAACATCATCCCGCTGGATACCGCAAGAGAATAAATCTTTTCTGAAACATGCTATTTCAATTTTCTGATTTCCCCTCATCGCTGAAGTGTAATGTCCGTAACGTTTCGAAATATAAGTTTTTAACAGTAGCAACCTATGTTTTGTCGTCAAATTTGTTCTAGATTCAAGATGCAAAGCTAAAATGTGATATCACACAACATATGCAGAAATTTTTCATAGAAAGTTGCATTTGTTCATCGCCAAAAAAAGCGGTTACGGACATTAACACAACCAAACGCGTTACGGACATTACAATTTTGTATCACAAGTGTAGCGCATGATTACAGTCCAAATACTTGGATTCACACTTGTAATGTTGATATATGTCATAAGTAGATTCTCTTGTAACTTATTATTAATCATTAATGTAGCACATTACTTTAGTAACAATGCACTATTATCACTTTGGATTTGAATAATTCTCGTACAGTCCTGATCATGTACTTGTACTACTCCCATGCCCTCCTGATCGTTTGGCATGGCTGCAACACAGCAACTGCTTATCAAGCTGATCAAGTGTATAATTTCCCCGTTTTTCAGGTGATGCTGGAGAATAAGCAGAGATGAGGGAGAGGAACACCAAGCTCGTGATTTATACATGTAGTCTTCGCAATGGGGTCCTTTTTCATGTAAGATTTAACCCTATTTTAACTGGGCTATTTCAACGGCAGGTTTTTACTGGGGGGGGGGGGTCAATTTGACCCCCCCTTTCAGATCTCGGCCGGCCGATCGTCGCGAGTCGCGCGGCGAAAATTTGCGTGCGCATAGAGGCCGGATGTAAACTACACGACTGTATAGTAAAATTTTTACCAAAAAAAATTATTTTTTCTATTTTTTAAGTATAAATTAATTATGCAAAATAGGTGTATAGAATTTTGTTTTCGGCTATAAGCTCACTAAACAGGCTAGTAGAATGCTAATTTGTGGTGAAAATATTCATGTGGACAATTTCTAACAATTATCTACTAAAACATTTGGCTGAATCGGTAATTAATTTCTTATGTATTTTATTGTTTTGTGAATTTCTTATGTATTTCTTTGTTTTTTTTGACCTTATTGTTTTCTATTGTTTTTTCGATGAAAAATTTTGTTGGGGACACTTTTTGCAATTATAACAGCACAAAATCGAATTCATTTCAACCAGTAAACAAAAATAATCAATAGCATTTATGATTTATGGGCGAAAACGCCCAATTTCCATTGAATTTTGTACACGAAATCAACGTTTTTTGAGCAATTTTGGGGTTTACATGCATGTTAAAAACGTCGCGCAGGCCGTCGTACGGTATGTCCGATTTTCCGCAGAAAACGGTCTGCAAAAGATGCGCAAGACTTGAAAATAAAAAGTCAGATGAGCGACGCAGTGAAAAAATTTGCGGGCGGCATAGTCCCGCGAAAATTCGTCGAGGGAATTGACAGCCCCCCAGTTAATTATAGGGTGTAAACAGAACAATCTGCCAGTACTTTGTCGATCAAGAAGGATTCATTCTGATGGATGCAGTAATGAAATGTCTGAAAAGACCAGATGGCTGAAATTCTTTATGTACACAAAAGCAGCAAAAGAAAAGGAAGAGTTATTTGGCTAACCCTCTCTCCGCAATGGACAACAGGAACCATTTCCTGTTTCCGAATCCTAGCTGATATGGAAGCCAAAATATGATAATATCCTCTAAAGTGACCTTTCTGACACTTGACATAATGTAGCGTCTGAAAACACACGAAAAGAACATCCTTTATTGTGTAAAAAGAATATTGAACTTTGTTGAACTATTATGATTTGTTTTAATTGAATAAAAGCATTTTATAGTGACAATTTTTCTCATTACAAGAAATAACTGCAAAACACACTGAATTTTACTGCAATGTCTTTACATAATCACTTTATTTCAATAGCTCAAAAAATATCTTTTCCGACTTGAGCCGCAATTTTTTTCATCACGTCATGTTGATGTGACCCTTCCTGAATACTTTCCAGGGTAAAACAAGTTGTCCTGATTTCATTTTCACCTGGTACATTTCGTGATTGCCCTATGCTCAAATTCGGCAGATGACCACAAGATAACGACAAGAATTTAATAATGATGTCTGCAGTATTTCCCGCTGTATGGGCCCCTTTTCTAGAGTTGGTGGTAATGTGACAGTGACCGACTATAGTGGTTTGCATACCAGCCAACATACCAACACTTGGCGTGAGGAAGCAAGGCAAACTTGATGCCTGATGGCAAGAGCTGATTAAGTTTCACTTTTTTCGCTTTCATGATGACTGAAGGATAATCGAAACTTCCTGTAAGACATTTGCAACTATTGTTCGTCATACAGACTCAATTCATCTGTGGGTATGACAGGTTATGAAATTTAATATCGCGAGTATTGCAGGGGTAAGAAATTCGGGGATGGGTGGGGTATTCTCAGTCTCTCGTATTAAAGGGTACATCAATATTGGAGTCCTACAAAGTACATGTATTGCATTTACCCTACATGTAGCTAACTAGGCTAGCTTGAACTTCTGAAAAATAATCAATGTCCAGTTGTTGTCATCTAGTCACCTATACATGAGATTATAACTTGAGATTTCTGCTTTGTGTTTCACGGTTCCTCTCTGTAAGCACCAATTTTTACTCTGAATATAGGCATTTATCATTCAGCTAATTGATACAGTATATCACTAAATTACATACAAAATATTATTGGTTCACTTTGAAAATTGATCAGTTGATTCTATTATGTGTCAGTGTAATTTATGGGCATAATTTATGAGTATAATTTATGAGCGTTAAAGCGACTCTGTTATTCACTAAACAGGAAATATTTCAATACATGCAAACTTATTGTAATACTGTGTGTTATTATTCTGTTCCCAGTGAATTGTAGGCTGTTGGTTTCCCTTAATGAAAACACACAAAAATAAAAATTGGGCCCGTAGGTGTTATGTGTATGAAAATGGTCTGTCATCTCCCACTCTGTGTCATGTTAGTGTAATTTATACCCTTGTTCACATGGATATCTTGGAAGACGTTCAATCCTTTCACGCACTTAGGGAGAAAGGGCATGGGTTTTAACGGGAGAATGCTTCATGAGGCCAGACTCCACATCAATGCAATATCTTTCACGGACCTAAAAGATGGGCAGATGTGCATGACGTAAATCAAGTTATCAATTCATACCTTTGCGTCACCGCATTACTACGGTGGGGGGTGGAAAATTCCTCTGCACAGCTTTTGTTTCCCAAAGACCCTGTGGGGTTAGCACATGCTGCGTAGTTTTTTAGTTTTTATATCAGACTATCAGTGATCAGTGGTGTTACGTTTAATAGGATTTAGTTCTTTTTATAGCTAGATTGCATGTCTCAAAGGATGTAAAACAACTTTTAAAAATTTTATTTAATTATTCATAGGCATTATACAAGTGTAAATGATTGTAAATGAAAATTAATGATGGAATTGTGCCATAAAAAATTCAGAAGAAACTCAGAAGAAACAGACCCTGCCCAATTGGGCAGTGGCTTTTTTTGGCAGTGATCGATTGACAAAAACAGCTTGCGTCTAGTAGATCTGGCATTTGAATTTTGCTGTTGGGTACTGGAATCTAAAATTAAACTTCAAGTGCCCACTAGGCAGTCAAAAAAATAATTTTTTGTTGAGGCCTGCAGCTGTATGCAATAAAAATGTGGCATGATCTCCAGTTCATTCCACATGATCAGAACCTTCGCTAAATCAGCATTGTATCACTTTTAGCAGTGTACAGTACTTGTATGTAACTGGAGAGGTATGAAATTGTAATAAAATATGTTTTTAATGCATGAGTAACAAGTTTCAGTGTGGAACTTGAAACCAGCACAATGACACACAGAGGAAGTGACAGACATTTTCACATATGATACTGATAAGTTTCTTTTCATTTCTGTCACTAATTAAACAGTTTTTTAATCCCATGACTCTAAAATAGCACTATGATGCATGAGTACAAACAAAGAGAAATGTGCAAAGAAATGACAAAGTCCTGGTATTTATGAACTTTAGGTCAAGGACAGTGTTATTGTTGTTACTGGCTCAATGTCCATGGTAAAGGGAAACTTGTTGGTCACATGTTCGTAAAGTAATACTACCAGACTTTTTTCGTGCAAGAATCAGACAACAGAAAGTGAAAGGTATACTGTATTTGCAAGGGGGATTGTTTTATTCAGAAATGATGAGTAATCTACAATTATCTTTGCTGTATACTTTACTGTCTCATGAATCCTGTTTTCAAAATTTCAGGGAAATTCATTTATAACTTAAGTATGTATGATTGCATGTTATGACAGCTTCAATCTGTTCCTTTCTGATATCCATAACAATCATGCATTTATGAGGTTATGTTTTGTTTACATGATTGTTTTTCCTCATCAGTCAAAGAAGTAGCCATTTATAAACTTACAATCATATTAATCAGTAAGGTTAGTTTCTCATTAATCTGGTCAATAATATTATTACCGATGATCGTTTTCTTTTTGAGTCAGATAACCATTGTGTTATTTTTCATGAATGGGAACCAGGCATTTTAGAAAACAAAAGAAAGATCTCATTAAACATTTCGCTTTTATACGATGCCTTTTTTCACAGGGCGTTGTTCTATGGCGGCTTGAGAGAATCCGATCCTGAATGTTCCGAGATAGAACTCCAGGATACCACAGCTCAGGCTTTTGAGGCGTTGCTAAAGTACATCTACACTGGCTGCCTCAATCTACTGGATCTAAAGGTGTGTAAGAAAATCATGTTATCATACAATTAATGTATGGTCCTGAGTGCAAATCATCCACAAAAGTTCATTTTGGAATGGTGTAAAACACACAAGGGCAACCAAGTGGGTATTTGAGCATTTCAAAGTGAACGAGTGTGGATGATTTCAATTGTTGCACAATTAGCACTAAAGTTTAAAGTAATAGGCTAACACTGTGGAGCTTCAGTTTAAAAGAATTTCAAACTTTGATATCTGAGCTTTTAAATGGACAAATAAACACCATAAAATACGAAAGTTTGGAAAGTTATGCTGCCACTGGCAAGATAGGCATGAATTAACAATTTCCACTCCAGTGGAGGATAAAATTGCATAGATCTACACACAGTAAGTCTATTGGAGGAAATGGGCAGGTGAATCTGGTCAACTTGAGTACTTTCACTTTTTTAAAGCACTAAATCATCATTTTGAAATCAATTTTTTTTTCAGGGCTTCATTTTCGACCAAATCAAAGACACTTAGAGCATGGAGGATTATGTAGCTTACGTTTTTAAACTGTGGTCATTGTTAGCCTGTGGCTTTTGTGAAAAAAAAGGTATCACCAGATTTGACTAATTTTGAGTTCACTGTGAAAGTAATGAAAAGGTCCACTTAGGGCCTAAAAAATAAATTGTTGTATTGATGTAACCTGCCCAACCCTAAAATATCCCTGACCCTAAGTGTGTTTTTTTTCTTTCTTTGTATTGATATCGATAGTATCGATATCGCATATCGTGCTGACTTTGCGATCGAATTGAAAACCCGGAAGTGTTGCGGACAGAACAGCGATAGTGGCCAATAAAAAAAAAACTTTGCCTTACCTACCCTATTTTTCAGTGAGCCGTTACTCCAATACAACAATTTTTTTTTAGGCCTAATATGATTAATTAAAATTACAAAAATTTACTTTACTAATAAGTAGAATGAACCATGTCAACAACCCGATGTGTTGTTGTTATATAGTCAACCCACCATGTCAATATCTATCACACCCCACTACTTCAGTAATAGAAGGCATGTTGTTGCCAAGTACACCCACTGCTAGATTTGGCCTGGCTGCAACCTTGATCATATGTCAATCAAAACAACTAGCTAAATTTATGCCGTTTAGAGGAATCACAGCAATTTAAAGCTATTTTTGGCACATTTTATATCTCCTGAGAATATTCTGACTTTTATGGACAACAATAGATGAGACTTGTGCACATAGAAATATCAAAGGGTAAATGTATTTTTTTCTACACGTTTGTGCATATATATGCACACAGCCAATTAAGATCTGAGAGGAACTCGATACAATTAATAGGTTCCTCTTTGGTAAACAAGGATGACCCGGCTGTTCTGTGCATAATTGCATGGAAGTATACACATTACTTTTAAAGTAAATGTACCAATTTCGTATAATTACGAACTTATTGCAATGGTTTAAAACTCTCAGTACCATTACAACATCACGTGAGAGACTTTGACTAAGATTTTATTTCTTTTTTTAGTGTTCTGTAGTACTTATAGGCTGATTAATTGACATTTGAGTGTTGAAATATCTCTAAAAAAATCATCAATATTTTAGTACCGGTACATGTATGAATTTCTGTAATGCACAGTGCAAGTTATGTAAAGTATTCTGCCTGATACTTTGTAAACAAGAAAACAGGAAAGAGAAAATTAAGGGAGTATTTGCACAAATGGTGGTGTCATTTTGTATTAAATATTTTCAAAAGTGTTGATTAGTTATTAGAATTTTCAAAAACAAATGTCAGCCTTGATGACCTTATTCCTGCGCTGATACTTGATCTTTCTATAAAATTATGGTGCCTTTGTGCATTAGTGATCAGTGATCAACAACTAGTGCTGTTTTGATTGGAGAATGATGCAGAATTATATTTAAGTGGTTTATGTGAAGCTCTTGAAACTTAATTTCTAGTTATATCGTTTCATAAAATCTATACAAGGTCCCACATTGGGTGAGGCAGGTAATGAATTGCCTTTCTATGATGGGGGAGTTTCTTGTTAAGCTGTGTCACCCATCACCTTTTCTTCAATGTACATGTATGTTCTATCATGTGCAGGAATCAGTGATCAACCTGTAAATGAGTCACATGATTTATAATGACAAAATAAGTACATGGGTTAACGCCAAGTGTGAAATGTGGAAGTGAATCTGTTCAAATTCTAAGTTGAAGGTATATATCAGCGAAAGTTAGTATGCTCAGTACGGCATCAACTAAATTTAACAGATTTGGTTATGCTGAGCTTATCTCTGTAACTTAAAACAGTTAATGAAGTTGGCTGGGATTGTAAAGTTGTGAGAGAGACAGAGAGTGCTGTAAAGGCACTGATCCAAGGTTATAAACCAACTATTTTAGCATAATTATACCTTTTAAGATAAGAATCTGTTGACATAGCCGCAGATTGATCTTTGAAACAAGTCATTGTTCAGGTATCAAAATATTCAGATATCCAACAGAATGAAACAAATGTGTGTCTCAACATGCCTGTAAATGTAGGGAAATTAAGTTAACTATGTACCCACGCAGAAAATTAATGTCTCAAGATTTCACTAATTAATTCTGTGTGTGTATAGTGTGTCTGTGTGTGTGTGTCATAATGTGTCTGTGCCTGATTCCTTCATGTACTAGCATGTTAATTTCAAGTTTGATAATATTATTGAACAATAGTCATACATTTACAAGATAGTACCTCGTGGAGCTTTTCTATCTCCCGACAATTAGGTCCCTGTAAATGATTTTAGTAATTTGTTGACTTAATTGTAAATAACATTAAACATATTGTTATATGCCAGGCAGAACGACGTACAGAAATCTCCGCAGAATAGGATAATACCCACCTAGCACCAACTTACACTGAAAGGGTTGATTGATGGGGGTTTCTTCTGTTAAAGGCAAGGTTCACCTTGATATCAAGTTGGTTTTAATAAAAGCAGAACAATGAAACATATTGATGAAAGTTTGGCGAAAATCCACCAAGGAATAACAGAGTTATGAGGTTTGAAAGTTTTAATTTTGTGACGTCACGTATGAGCAGCTCCCCATATGTCATGTTTTATTAATTCAATAAATTGCCACTTTTTATTGGTTCATAATTGAATGATTTTTTTTTCATAGAAGCATGTACAAATTAATGTTTTTAATTATATATTGAATGCACAGGTAACATAATTTTCAATTTTCGGAGAAAATGGCACTTTATGGAATTTATATTACATGACCATGGAGGAGTTGCTCGCATGTGACGTCACAAATTTAAAACTTTGAAAGTTCATAACTCCGCTAATCTTTAGTAGATTTCTGCCAAACTATCATTAAAATGTTTCTCTCATTGTTCTGCTTTTATCAAAAACCAACTTGATGTCAGGGTGAACCTTGCCTTTTAAAATGGAGCAAAAAAATATTGGCCAATTGTTTATCTTATTAAAATTTACTCCACGTGCAGACTTTGCACAACTTTCATGCCCTCTGCCGGGCACACAACAAACGCTAACTCATATGTTTTCTTTTTTATCATGTTCATTTGTCCAGGAGGATCATCTACTAGACATCCTTGGCTTGGCCCACCAGTATTGCTTCGCCGAGCTGGAAGCGTCCATACCAACTACCTCCGTGCCATTCTCAGTATCCACAACGTGTGCCTAATCTACGACGTAGCAGCCTCTACTCACTGGACTGCGCTCAAAGAGACGTGCTACCACTACATGGGATCGGAAATGCCCACAGAGGTGAATGAACAGCGAGACTTTCCTTTCGCTCGTGTCGAAGGTAGGTGTAAAAGAGACTTCCGTGTCCGCGAACTCTGTCATGCCTGGAGGCATGAATTTGATTCGCTGAATGAATTTTGCTTAAAGTCATCTTTTAGTATTGTGGTAACTTCAGGTTTTATAAAGAAAACTGAGCAACGATGTCTGAGCCATATAATATTACCTGAATGGTATAGAATACAAAATTTTGGAAGGTTATGCTGCCACTGGCAAAATACATTGCCACTGCCAAGGTATGTATGGATGAATATCACATGAATAAAGCATGTGATGGATTCGTGACTGTAACACAGCACTTGATGGGGGAAAATAGATATTTCAAAACTGTTCACTAAAAGCTTTCACATTTTTGAAGCACTAAATAATCGTTTTGATGTACAAAAATTTATAGGGTTTCATTTTAAGACCTTATCAGAAACATGTAGTAGCATATGTAGCTCAGATTCTTTAAACTGGAAACATTCTTAGATAATGCTTTTAATGTGATAAGAGATCTAAGGAAAATACCCTCACTGCTAATGAGCTTCTGGAATTAGAGTAGGACAGAAATGGATCAACAAGTGTGCTATGTCATGATATCCATTTTTATCCAAGAACATTATTCGTGATCAATGTAAAGCCTCAGTACCACATTCATTAACCAGTTTTATTTCCAGTGCTGACAGAATTAATTTCCACTTCTTCCATCCTTCTAGAAATTGGTTTTAAATATATGTGTGGTATACTTGATGTGTGTAACCAAGTGGTTAAAAGAGAGATTACAGTGAGGTTGAATTTGTTGAAATGCCCTTAGACGAAATATGCTACTTCCACAAACCATACCGTAATGTTTGTACATAGTTCTGTAATATCTGTTTGTAGATGATTAAAATAACTGTATGTCATTTTTAACAATTTTCAGTAGTTTTAGTGTTGTTTTTTTATGTCTGGTATGACAATGACATACTGTGAGAAAAACTGAAAACCTTGTCTGATTGGCCAAAACTATACTTTGACTCTAAGGAAACTTTATTTCCTATGCGTGATAAATGGACTTGTCACTTGTCACTAGACCAAATTTAGTCCTGGGAGGACTTGGACATGATATGTGTGGAATGTGGTAGATCATGGGTTGATTGTACTGTTAACAAAATCATGGGTTGATTGTACTGTTAACAAAATACATGATTTATATACATGGTAGGCTTGATTTGATGTTAATATTTCAAAATTTGTTTGTAATCGTGGGGAATTAAGTCAAAATAAATGTTATTTTCATAAATTATGCAAATTAAGTTTTATAAAATTTGTGCAAAGCAGATGTAGAGTAACTACTAATAAACCCTCTCAGTACCATTGCAATCAAACTCTATAGACTGTATATTTTGAGAGTGGTACTGAAAGTATAAAGAGGTAAAGAATGTCGGTATAACAAATTTCCGGTATATAGTAGGGGGCCCGCACCTCGCCAGGGGCCCTAATACCGCCACCCCGCGTAAAATGGAATAGAAGCGCGCTTAACAAACAATACACGTTGGGCTGTGTGCAGTACGCTAAACACTTGCCATGATATTCCCAAACCACGCAAAATTAAACAAAACAGGGAATTTTGGATCGAAAATCATAAAATTATCAGAAACGCGTGTTACAGCTATGCGTTGATGTTTTTACATAGAGATCAGTGTAATCTCCGCGCGCGTCCTCAAGGTGCATTGTCTATGGCGGAGCGGGGTGGCGAGGTGCGGGCCTCATTTCCAACGGGCAAGTAAAGTGACATCGTTCGTGTTTGACGGCGATAGCTACAAAGCAATCGCATCGATCACTGAACTTTTTACTCTATTGGAGTCTTCAGCATTTTCTCTTTATGTGAGTATAATTTCATAGAATTTGGATGACGTACTGAGTGCAAAATATGCAAAAAACATTAACTATGGCGAGGTGCGGGACACCCGACTATACCGATATCGCTGAAAAAATATCATTCAAACTCGGTATACCGGTAGCATGCCGACTCAAGCAAATGCCCAAATTAACTCGATGCCATAGGGACTACATGCACAACATCGATGACAATGTGTGGGACTGAAATCATCTGTCAATTGTTGACCGACAGTATGACAGTCGAAACGATGTATAGGTTAAAATATTTTTTACAAGAACATAACACTATCATTGGTAACAAATATCAACAACAATGAATTCTATGACTCACCAAAATACGGATTATAATGTCTTTACAAAAGAAATATCCCTCCGCATGTCAGCCTCGTGTGCGCAATAAAAACAAGAGATCAAAAATCTGCGCGGTTGGCTATTTCCGCCTTCTTGACATACGCCCTCAACGGTAACTGACAGGATAGTCAAAACTCAAAAGCCTCATATCTCTCCCTGGTGCGCGCGAGTTGGCAAGAATTGAGTTGCGACTTTTGATGCGACATGCGACATGTCTCTGCATGTGAAAGCGGTCCGCAATCGGCAAATTCGGCGTGAATATTCACAGAAATATCTCTTTTGGAGGCAATTTATTGTGGAAGGAAAGAATAAATGTAACATGACTTGCAAATGGATGTTGATATTTTGTCGATATATGGAAGAAAATATCGGAAAAAGTCGATATAGGGATATTTTTTCAAGGGCTATACCAGCAATACCGACAAATTAAAATATCATTAAAAATTGATGTACCGAAATACCGACATACCTTATAAAGAGGTACAAGCCAGAGATTGGGAGTCATATCGGTCCCGCCCAGCATCATCCATTGCAGTGACAACCCTTGCTGGTAAAATATAATAGTTGCCTCATCCTTTCACAACAGTAATTACCCAACCTTATCCCTCCCTCTCCTGCATTGATAGGGAGCCTTGAAGGAAGTCATTTCCAGGGATTCCTTCTACGCCAACGAGATTGACATCTTCAGAGCGGTGCAGAATTGGACGCAGACCAACAAGGATGTTCATGCCAAAGAAATTGTGAAAGCGATCCGCCTACCCCTCATGAGTAGACAGGTAGGGTTTGGTATGATTCAAGTTGTTTACATGGCAGATTATGCCCTGTTATATTTATGCCTGCGCAAGGAAGTTGCGGGAAGTATCATGTTTTCAGGTTGTCTGTCCATCCGTTACCGGTTCTCGTTACCACAATAACTTTAGAACAGCTGATCAGAATTTGATCTAAGTGAGACCAAGTATGTACTATGAGGCATCAATGAACTGATTAGATTCTGGAGTGGAAAGGTCAGAGGTCACAGGGCCCAAAACATGTCTGATTTGGGCTTGTTACCGCATTAGCAGTTGGCAGGTCAGTCCATTCATTCATTGCTAAAATTTTAGGAATGCCTGACATGTTGCAGCTCTCTAAAATGTGGTCAAAACAAATATAACAAATATCACCGCACACACTGTTTCACACCTTAGTGTCAGTTCCGTTGCAACATGGCACGTTTGATTATATTTTGGTACTGAAAAGTTCTATATTCCAAATTTTATTTTACTCCTTTCATGTTTTCAAGTAATTGAACAGGGTTTTATTGTGGGGATACTCTCGTTTTTCTGACAATCTTAAACTTTCTTGAGTTCACAAAATGTTTAAAATAAATGGTCACTTCTGCCCATAGGTTGTAGTCGATAAACTCTGCATGGATTTCCCAGATTTTCCAGGGTAATGACACTGGGAGAGATACTGTACAAGTGGACATCACTCTATATCATTGACATTCTGGCTGTTTTATCCCCAGGAATTATTGTATACAGTGCGGCCATCAAGCCTTCTCTGTGCTGACTCCATACTGGATGCTTTCAAAACTAAGGAGGAATGTCGAGATGCAGATCTTAACTACAGAGGAGCGCTAAGTATGTATACAAAAAGATATACCGGTATTTATATCACGCTTCTTAGTTCTATACCTTTGTTTTGTAGATTCAGTGAATTTCCTGTTTTTGCAGTATATGAATTGATTTCTCTCATTTGAATCTGTCAGCCATCTTATTTGCCCTTAGGTCATCCCCATATTGAAATAAACGTGAGGAGGTAAACATTAGAACTCTTGCATCAGCTGCTCGTTGTTGTAGAACAAATTATCAAAATCAGTTTGGAGATGTAAAGCAA